>JAOXJP010268450.1:0-20378 GCA_025762735.1 Platanus orientalis | reverse complement strand
GTTATTCAGTTACCTTTCTAATGAGACCAAGATTGCGCAAATCCAAGGTGATTTGGAAAAGTTATGACCAAATTACTGAGGGGGTGTCAGAAAAGAAAAAAAAGGGGAATAATATTTGTTTAGAAAATCTTTAAGTTTTAGTAGTTTAGACTTTGGGAAATTTTATGTTTTGGAAAGTCTTAAGAATTAGAAAAACTTGTACAACAAGTTATTAATGTTTTTAGCAAGTTTAGGATTTTAGAAAGTGTATTTTAGGAAGTTTGAAATTTTAGAATAATTTCTTTCTTAGAAAGTTCCAAATATTTTAGGATATAAGCTTATTTAAAAGCACCCTCTATGCAATAAAATACAGTTGAAGATGAATATTTGAAAAGAAAACACATGTGTGTTGAAGTGGCTGTGGTATCCCAAGTTCTCTCTCAACCCCTCACATGAGGTGAGCATTCTACCCTCTTTCTCTCTCTCATCTCTTTTTTAATCTTCTTCTTTACTTTTTGTTCTTATTTAATTAGTGTAGAAATCATTTCCCTTTGGATCCTACATTAGAGACTTCTTATGGGAAGGTGGAAATGGGAACAATGATTATTTTATATAATGGTCGAGGTTTGCAAACCAAAAATGATGGGAGGGTTGGGTATTGGTCATTTAAAAGAAAGGAATCTGGCTCTTCTAGGGAAATGACTTTGGCGGTTCTATGGAGGAGAACTTATGGCATTCCATTATCTCGAGTTGATATGGAGTCAATTCAAATTGGTGGGATGTCTTTGTCCGTAACCTCTCTGATGTCCCTAACTTAAGAGGAATATAACTAAATTTCTCCCTATTTTTCCCTTGTGCGCATTTTGTGGTTGGTAATGGTCGGTCCATTAGTTTTTTGAAGGACCTTTAGTGGGGAGATAAATCTCTCTCCTCAACTTTCCCAAGATTGTATTGTCTCTCCTCTAAAAAAGATGCCTTGGTTGTTGATGTTCTTTCTAATTCTCCTTTTGGTATTTCTTGGAATCACCCTTTTTCAAGGGACCTTTATGATTGCGAGAAGGATTTGTTGGGTAATCTCATATTGAGTCTCCATGAGGTTTATATCCCTTCCTAAATTCTAGAAAAAAGAATATGGTCATTGGAGTCTTCGGGTCGCTTTTCAACCAAAGCCTTTTTCAGGGAACTTTTGATTTCTAATCTCATCCCAATACCATTCATTTTCATAAAATTTGGAAGCCTCATGTGCCCCCAAGGGTCAAAGCTTTTCTCTGGACAGCTATTCTGGGACACATCAACACAATGGACACAATTCAAAGAAGGGGACCTTCTATGGTTCTCTCTCCACAATGGTGTGTTCTTTGTAAAGAGGAAAGTGAATCGATCAATCACCAATTCATCCATTGTATGCATGTCAAGTGCTTTTGGAACTATTTTGTCATGAGACTAACTCGGTTTTGGGTGATGCCGGAGGAGATGGTGGACTTGCTAACCCAATGGACTAGTTGGGGCAAGAGTTTGAGTGGGAAGAGGTTTTGGGCTTATTTATTTCATGGGTTTTATTGGCATATTTGGACAGAGGAATTTCAGAATTTTTGAAGATAAAAATAAAGGCCACATTAAGGTTATCGATTCCATCCTTAGAGCGGTGGGAAGTTGGATCCTGTTGACAAAGGAGTTCAAGGACTTCACTATGCCTATGTTCTTGTGGGATTGGACTACCATAATGCATCTCAATTATCCAACCTCAAGGAAAGTTTGTGCGCCTTGGCATCCCCCTTAGCCGAATATCTTAAAATTGAACTTTGATGGCTGCTTCAAAGTTAATCTGGAGCCAGGAGGATACAACTGCGTTATCAGGAACAATCATGGCAAGGTGGTTAGAGCTTTGTGTCCCCTTGGGCTCTTGTGATTCTACAAAGGCTGAGAGTCTGAGACTATGGCACTTCTAATGGGCCTTAGAGAGCTGCATAACATGGAAGTTCAAAATCGTATTGTGGAAGGCAACTCAACTTCGGTGGTTGGCTGGGTTAGGGGCATGGAAAACGGATCTTGGTGCTTAACGCATTTTTTGCACAAGATTTGGGAGCTCTCTACAATGCTGGATTTATCCTTTTCCCATGTCCCAAGGGAGCAAAACACGCTAGCTGATGGATTACCTAATTGTGGGGTAGAACTAGTGTCTTCTTTTATTAGCAATGATGTCCCAGATTGTTGCTTATAGTTGATAGCCTTTGTTGTTGTATATTATGCTCTTTCTCTTTTCAATAAAATTCATTAATTATCCAAAATAATAATATTTATAACACATATCCTTCCTAATTTTTTTTATCTAAGGACGACAAGTTTCAGATACTTATGTGCCCAGACACCTCAACCAACTGATCAGATGATAAAGGGAAGAATACTACTGTCCTACCAATCGGAGTTTCCAATACACAAGTTCGTAAAGTTAACTTTCAACCCAACAGGCAACGTCCTGGAAATTTAGTGGAAATTGTAGAATTCCAGGGTGAATTGGACCCAGACATATATTCTTAGACCAGTTGGCTGTTGTTGAGTTAACCAATGTTGAGAATGAGTTTACTTATAAACCTGTCTGAGGAGCGGAAATTTCCTAAATTACCAAAAGGTTCCAGGGTTATGCTATTTCAATCATAAATGTATAAGTATAAAACCATATGTAGAAATTTGCTTTAAAAAGTGCACAAAAAAGTACAGGGTGAGAAGTCCCCACAACATAGACATCTTGCCCTTACAACTTTTAAGATTAGTCACAGAATATATCTCACCTAGTGGAATTGAAACTCCAAAAGCTAGTGAGAAAAAAAAAACTCACCACTGCCATATCTAACAGTGTATTCATCAACATCAACACCTGGAAGGGTGAAGCCTGCCCTTGTCAATAGATTGCCGGCATCCCGCACCTAAATAAGACAACCAAAGTCTATTTAGAACCATCAAATATAATACTGACACTAAAAACCAACTTAAATTCAATGCAAAAAAAAAAAAAAAAATCTCAGAATGTTATAGGTTGAAAATATTTGCTTGCATATAGAACAAAATAGAGTGATGCTAAGTTCCCATTACTAATCAAAATCTATGTATAATGTAGGGTACATGAAGGCAAAAGTAACTTCCACCAAGATGCCACATAATGAAAACAAAACTATGCCATATATACACATTATAACACCTATTTCTCTCTCTCTCTCTCTCTCTCTCTCTCTCTCTCTCTCTCTCTCTTTGATGAACATCTTTCTTTCTTTTTTTGACAAGCAATCTATAATATTATAAGAAAATGTGACATAGTAAACTAACTTATACAGATATACAATTACTTGTACAGTAAACTAACTCCATTTAGATGTTATGATCAAGTTCTCAATATACATATGGTCATTTGCAAGTGCAATATTTATAAATGTGAAAGGTTAAATACAGGATAAATGTTCTCTTATGAATTTCACTACAAACACACACAGGATGGGGGGAGAGAAAACTCCACCCTTTATTTCCTCAAGTATATTCTTTAGTTGGCCAATGCTGCAAGATGAACATCCTGACTCGTTCAAATTAGGACAGTTCACTTTGAAAAGTAAAAGTGGACAAGTGGGGTCAAACAGTCCTTCCACAGCTCATAGAGACCAAATGTTAAATAAAGTGCTTGAAACTTTTGACAGGTGTCGGACTCAAGGACCCATACAACCCTGTAGTCCAACCCCAACAAGCCAGAGTCCACGAGATGGAACTCCAGTTGTCCAATTTCCTAAGTGGCAATGAGGCAGAACAAGAACACTGCTAGACTTCCTTCTTCCCTAGCCTCCATATCTGATTGAGGACCTCAGATTGTTAACTTCCCTTCGAACCAGTCTGTTTTTTATAACGGATCCTGAACTCAGTATCTCCCTTTCTAATGCTGTGAAAATATCAATTGCTTGCTTCTCCACCCCTCAAAAGTCACACCCAAAAACTGCCTCACTGCTTGCATTTGATTGATGACCCAAAGGGAGACCTCCAACAGAGCTTGATCCAGTTCATCAACACTTATCAACACAAGTCTCTGCTCCCTACTGTCAAACCACACTGGTTCAGACACCATCGATCTAAATCGAATACGATCATCAACCAGGTTCACTGCGTCAAGTCCCTCCAGTCAAAAGCCAACATCAACAATCGTCCTCTCCACAAATATTGTATTTTTTTTCTATGAAAACAAAAAAGAAAAAACCCTATAAACCTTTATACCTTATACCTAAATTAACATTGGTATGTAACATTTTTTTTCTTTGATACTAGATAAAAAATATTTACCTCAAATCTTCTTTCTAAACCATGTTAATGGTACTTGAGTGATTGCCTCTTGCCCACTGCCTGCCTAGGCCCTGATGCAGACGCTAGGATACCAGCTATGTGAAGCACTCACCAAGGCGTATCCTAAATAATGCCTTTGACTGCACTAGTATTCATTAAAAAATAAATAAAAGACCCATGTGGTTCACTTCCATAAGAAAACCACATCCATAGGAAAAAGCAATCTCGATATTTCAAGATACAGAGGAAGAGTCAAAACAACCCATCTAGCCACAACTGTCATAACTACCTCATGTATTGTGACCCAAAACCCTAATACAGCTATAAGAAATTTCAACCAAGTTATGCACCTAATTGAGTCTTATTTCTTACACGACAAAAATAATTCTAGTTTTGGCTTGAAGAAGCTTTCCTTGCTCCTTGTAAATTATCACTCCAACGTCCCAGTGGCAAAAGTCCCTGAGGAGCCTTCAACCTCTTTGAACTCTATGATCCATAGGATCCAATACAGGTAACAAGAACTTGATACAAGGCATACTGTAGGTAAAATGTGTGCATGTACATGACTACATGAGTGGGCACATCCATTTATATGCCTGGACTTCTCTATCTATTTGTGTCTATTCCATAAAAAAAAAAAAGTAACATTTACGTAAATGTACACATATATGTTTAGAAAGCAAACCAAGACTTTAAATTAAAATGATGATGACCAACAAAATTGCAAGTTGGAAATTCTGCAGCAAAATACATACTTGTGCCAGAGGAGATACTCGTGGACTGATGCCTCCTTCACGCTCCATTTGTGCTACAGTGCACGCTATTCTTAGCTCCCTAAAAACCAATCCCAGTTACAAAGCAAAGGAAATACAGTTAGGCATTTGCAAATATTAAAAAAAAAAAAAATCAAATGCCTTATTCATGAAAAACAAATCAGATGCTATCTCAAATAATGGAATTAAACAACTTTAAAGTCTCTCCACCAAGAATAGCTGCTAAAAATAGGCCATCAGGCTTCAACGCCAGTCTACACTGCCATAAATGCAATGAACATGTCAGTGTTAAGAGTTCCAGCAAAAGAACTCATATTCTCAGAATATATAAATAAGAAAAGGATAATCTGCCATTTGGTAGAAAGAAACACATACTTGTATCATCGCACCTGGAAGATCATTTGTCCAATGGAGCCCCAAACAACTGATTACAAGATCTAGAGAACTTCACAAATAAAAGTTGTTACTAGGTGATGAAATATTGAGGCTCTCTCAAACAACTAACCTATGAAATAAAAAACCCATAAACCAATAAATCTAACTTTTTTTCAACATCATACGGATCCATATTTGATGGCTTATTAGGCATACCTTTCCTTTATGGGTAAGAACTCCTCATCACCAACCACAAAGGATGTCTCAATGTTGCTATCGGACATATCTTGTGCAGCATCTTTACACAATTTGACCATGTCATATGATGTATCCATCATAATGAGCTTCTGAATGCAACCTGACATCAAAAAAAGGTCTATCTCATCCTATTTAATATACCCGTAAGGGGCTGACAATTAAAAAATATTTCAAAATGAGAGATTTGCAATCCTCATTTCAATCAAAACCATATAGATATTGTGATGTAAAAAAACTAAAAATTCATTCATCCCCTTAAAAGACTAAATGGCCTACACTACATAAGAACACCGAAGTGGAAAGCTGATGATGGATATGTACCCTATGGGCACTTTTTCTGTCCCCTCATTCTATGGAACCTTATGGCAAGGAGGACCTTGATTTTATTTGAAGCAGCCCCATATCATCAAGGGTAGTTATTATTTAGGACATGGTACTAAATAAGATTCTCGGTGCTAAACAAAAGAGGTTGGAGTTTGGTTAATAGATATTCCTTATGCCTTACAGAGGAAGAATCTGTGAATCATCTTTTTGTTCATTGCTCGGTAGTCTGTATAAGTTTGGTATTTTTTTTTCTTTCCCAGATGGGTGTCAACTGGGTTTTTCACATCTAATGTCAAAGGTCTAATCTCCAGATGGGGGATAGGTTGTTTGGAAAGGGTCTTAAAGTCATCTAAAGGCTCCTTTGTGGAGCCCTCTGCTGGTGTATTTGAAAGGAAAATAAATGATAGAAATTCAAAGGACAGGCTGAGCCATGAGAGCCTCTATGTTTCTGTTTGCAATACCCTTTTCGAATGGTACTCCAGAAAAGAAGACTTAGAAGAGGGATTGATGCAGGATGGCCTAGGGTCTCAAATGTCCTGCGGGTTATGGACCCAAAAGTGTGACTAAAGTAGAGCTGAAACAGACCTCAAACGAGTACGCTTCTCAGGTTTAAAAAGAGATTAACTCGGTTAAAAATTCTGAGCAGAACTCGAGTGGCTCAGAAAACAGGTCCTGGGAAATCTGATTGACTTGAGATTTTGTAGGAAGATGGGCTTGTGAATGAAGAAAAAAACCTCAAAAATTCATAACAAACCGATAAGTCCAAGTATATAAAAATAAGCAAAACTCAGGTCTGGTCTCAGAAAATTCAGCACAGCAGAATCAAATTTCCGTAAGTGAAATTGTGCCTAGCTTCTTCTTCTTCTTCTTCTTTTTATGAATGACAATTTTATAAAAATAAAAGAAAAGGCTACAATAACATGCAGATGAAGAACAAGGAAATGAAAACAAAAAAGAGAAAGCTACAAGCAACCATCAGGGAACTCCAACCCTTTAAAACAAAAAGGATAAGCCAACACCAAACTTTGCAAGCTTATCCGCTTCAACATTCAGCTCCCTAGGCACATGAAAGAGAGATTGTACCTATCTGGTATGAACTAGATGGATGACTTGATCAACTTGCAGTGGTATAATGCTTCTTCAATAATGGAAATGGAGAACGTAAAAAATAAAGAAAGTAGAAGAGAAGAAGAAGAAGAGAAATGTGGCACTTCCAAACGTACTACATACCCCACACAGACCAGCCGTGTAATGATGGGGAAGACCAACTTCAACCCTAACCAAAGAAAAGCTCCAGGTCCCATTCAATAATAGTCAATCCTAATCAATTCATTAGCGTCTGAGCCCTTTTATAAGAAATCACAACAGACTACCTATAGAAACTAATATTCTCTAATTGCTAAAACATCTAATCCTAATAAAACTATAAAGACAACTTGACCTTTCCGGGGACAAATTAGCAACAATCAATTTTATTTCTTAAACTGTAAAAATAAAAGAACCTATTAAAAAAAAAACATTATTCTCATCATATACTGATATCCCTTCAGTAATTTGGTCTTAACTCTCCTAAATCACCTTGGATTTGTGCAAATCTTGGTTTTGTTTGAAAGGTAACTGTATAACCTTTCTAGTTATACCAAAACCTAGCCAACCAGACATGTTTTGACCTTTGAAAATTAGAGCTAAAAGTGAGTTACGGGACTAAAACTTTATAAAATAAAACCTAAAAAACATAACTCTAAATGGATCCCACTTGATCATCCATGAACATCAAACTTTTCGTTTCTCCTAGATGCTCCTGTATCAAGAATATTGGGCTTCTTTGTAAACTAGACAGTTAGATCTTTAGGTTTCGGTGGGGCTATGTCTAGTATTCAGCTTGCTTTCTATTTTTTATGTTTTCTTTTGTTGTCTCGTTTGTTCTTTGTTTTTATTGGTCTACCTCCAAGTGAACCATGTATTTCCCCTCTTTTACCTTTCCAAAAAAAAAAAAATTTGATTCTTACCATTGACCATCTCATTCGTCAGAGTATTAGAATCTTGGATAGATATTCATCAAAAAATAAATAAAAAAGAATCTTGGATAGATGTATCAATCATGTGCAAATTGAGGGGTGAAACAGTCTATTATCTCTTTCTCCATTGTGATGTAGCTAAGACCAATTGGTGGTTTTTCCTATCTCTCTTCGCCCCCTTGGTCACCCATTTCTCCATGAATAAAGTTTTCTTTACTTGGTGCTGTAGTCATCGGGGATACGGGAAATATCTTATGGTTGATTCTCCCTCCTATGGTAGTTTGTGGTTTATGGAAGGAAAGAAACAGAAGAATGTTCCAAGATTAGAGCAAACAATCCCCAGAATACGAATGGATGTGGATATTATCCTCTATGACTAGTCACAGATGATGAAGTATACTCTGAAATTAGCTGGGAAGATGATGCAGAACAGCGTGTAGGGTTGCTGTAGTTCCTGCAGGTAATGGGCACATAATAGGACTATAATAGTCACAAATCAGAAATAGGGGAGCATTATACGTGTAGGGTTGATTTCTATCAATCCATTAAAGGTAAACTCAAAAAATAGGTTTACTGGACAGGATCTAAAACTGACTGAAACCCAGTTCAGCCTAGAATTTTGTAAGGTATTTGGTATTAGGATAAGAATAACACCAGAAAATATCAGATTGATCAGAGAAGTTTAGATTTATCAAACTGTTTAAAACTCAGGTGCTGTTCCAGACTACAAGCAGAACTTAAGACTGATTAGATCCAAAGAAGAAGAATAAAAAACCAAGTTGAATAAGTGTGAAATGATGTATATCAAAGATGGAGATGAAACAGTCCAGAAATTGAGAAGAAGCCATGACAGAAAATAAGATTTAACAGATAGAATAACCCACAACAGTCCGAGTGAATGAAACTGGAATAAACACTTAACTTGAAGAATTTAAAGCCTGAAACTTGATAATTCAGTAAATTCATGGCCAACAATATCAGTAGTTGATGTTGATGATTAAAATATAAACAGGAGAAGAAAGAAGTAGTAGTAGTAGTAGTAGTAGTAGTAGTAGTAGTAGAAGAAGAGAAGAAGAAGAAGAAGAAAAACCCAACCAACACCAACCGATTGGAACTATTAGTAGCACCAACCAATAATAGGGTTCTAACAGCACCGACCGCAAGAGAATATGAAGCCAAACTTTACTCAAACTTTTAATTAAAATTCAGTCTTCTTTATTCCGTAGGTGTGTTCCCTTTAAATAGTGATACATAGGGTTTTGTCCCTCAAACCAAAATCTCCCAGCTACCAAAAAAAGACCTATTAAAAATAAACAACTACTAAACACTAATTAATAATGGACTGAATTATAAGCTTGGGTCCAACCTCCTTGGAAACCCTAATTCACCCCTTTTATTTATTAATCAACAACAGCCGCCTTATCCCAACTACTTGGAGTCAACTACACGAATCTCGTTCTGCCATTCCATTCTATCTAAGGCCATATTTGCCGTTAGATCACAAGCTGCCATGTATCTCCTTAGTACTTCAACCCAGGTCAATTTAGGCCTTCCTCTTGTCTTTTAAGCACCTTCAACTTGCATTGTCTCACACCTTTGTTGAAGTATATTAATTCCTGTATATCCTAACACCTTAAGGTTTTGGGAGAATTGGTTAATTTACTATCAACATGGTATCAGAGCAGGTTTGGTTGTGAATTCGAATCCCAATGGAAGTATTTTCCTGGATGTAGTGTTGTGTGCATGTGTATGCATTGTGTGGACCCGTGCTTAACTCCCCAAGTGTGTTCCTAGGAGAGAACAGTGTTCCTCCTAAGTGGGGTGTTGAAGTATATTAATTCCTGAATCTCCTAACACCTTAAGGTTTTGGGAGAGTTGGTTAATTTACTATCAACAACCTTCTCACTGGCACAGGCATTGATCTTCATTACACATGATCAAACCATCTTAGTCGACTTTCCCTCATTTTATCACCTATTTGTGCTACACCTAAGCTCCCAAGAATGGATTCACTCCTAATTATATCATTTCTAGTTTTTCCACTCATCCACCAAAACATCTTCATCTTCGCCACACTTATCCTATGTACATGTTGTTTGTTGGTTGCCCAACATTCTGCTCCATATAGTATGGCTGGTCTTATAGTTGTCTTATAAAAATTTCTTTCAATTTTAGTGGTATTCATTTATCACACAACACTCAAAAAGCACTTCTCCAATTCAAACATCTCGCTCTAATTCTATGAGCAAAATCATCTAGAATATCGCCCTCTTTGTGCATGATTGAACCAAGATAATGAAAATGGTCATTCCAAGGTATCTCTTGGTTATCATTCTTAACTACTCCCTCATTTATAATCAAATTTTTACTAAACTTGCATAACATATATTTTGTCGTAGTTCAGCTTATCTTAAAACTATTTGATTCTAAAATATCCTTCCATAGTTCTAAATTGGCATTTACCCCTCTCCAATCTCATCAGTCAACACATCATCAACAAACATCATACACCATGGCACCTCCTCCAGTATACACCTAGGCAACTCATCCTAACATAGACAATTTAAAGAGACTTATGTATATGCCCCCACACAAGAGGGTCAGATTTAAATTAGAATGTTATGTGGATTTAATTAGAGTTTTGAAGGGGTGGCATAACTTTTGTAATAAGACAAAATTTTCATGGGTTCTTCTGCGTTTTAGAATAGAGTTATGTCCATGTAATAAGGCTTTAAGCCAAGGTCAAGTATGCTGTTTTATGGGCTGGTCATCCAAACATATTTTTGTCCTTTAGTGGACATAAAAGTCCACATGTGGGGCCCTCCCACTTGGTTGGTTGACAGCACCTAGTATGGGTTAGAAGTTGCTAAGTTTTAATTGTTTAAGTTTTAGAAAGTTCAATTTAGAAGGTTTAGGTATAAGAAAGTCATGTGTTTAAGGTATTAGTAGTTTCTATTTTTGGAAAGTTTCTTCTTTCTTAAGAGTTGTAAGCCTATATAAAGGCTCCCCCGACCCAACGACATTATCAATGAAGTTTATCAATTAAAATTGTGTGTTATTTCCCTAGTGGCCATGGGCCCTACCCTCCTCCTTACTAGGGTGTTGCAGCCGTTAGGCTCCCTTTCTATCTCCCCTCTCTCTCCTTCCTTTTCTACTCTCCACGACTTTTTCTTCTCTCCCTCTCCATTATCTCCTTTTTCTTCTTCTATATCCTATTCTTCTTCCACTTCCTTAATCTTCTTCTAGTTTTTCATATGCCCTTCATTCTTTTCTCTCATCCATCATTATATTTTGCTGTCATCAATATCTAAAGAACTAAAGTGCTGATTTGAAGGATTGCTACAGAAATAAAGCCACGTCTGGATATATATTTACATCCAATAGCCTACTATAAAAGGAGGAATTATGGGTATTATTTGATCAGGTTTGTATTCTCATTCCCATCAGTATTTGATTCCATGAACTCCCTTTAATTTAATGTGTTACAATTATATTTACCTGGTATAAAGTTGAGTAGTTCTGACCTTCAAGATTCAAAACTCGGGGTTGGCAAACCAGTCAAAATCAGAGTTTTGATCCACTACGGGTCCCCTACAAAACCCCTAAGACTTCCTTAATACCCTTCTCCTCTGTTATCTTTTACTCAAAGATTCCCTCACTGGAGGTTTTTATGTTCTTATATTCAAGTACATGCTGGAGTTATATACTTTGGTAAATCAAATCTCCTCAAAATTCAATGAAATTTGGAACATAGGACCTTTGATTAAGTCTGAATCTACCCTGAAATTTTCAGAATTTTCTAACGCGTAACCAAGAGTGATGTAGGATAGGTCTAGGAACAACCACAACTAGAAAGAAGAAAGATATCAAAATTCAAATTCTGAAAAATCTATTACAGTGGTGCGAAATGACCAAAATACCCCTATTCATGCGTTAAAAAAAAAAAAATCTGACCTCTAATAGGGTGAATCTTAGGTCTAAGATGTTCCACTATTCCAAATTTCAAAAAAATTGGAGTTGTTTTGGTTTGTGAACTTATATCCACAAGTTTGCTATTTTGGGGTTTATTGAAGGAAACTAGAAAACATGGAAAGAAGAGGAGAAAGAGATAAGAAAGGGAAAAAAAGAGAGAGGAGAAAGAAGAGATAGACAATGGAGATAGTGTATGAACAAAGAACGAGAGAGAGAGAGAGAGAGAGAAAGAAGGAGAAGATGACTTACATGATAGAAGTTAGGAGGATGGGAGAATACTTAGGGAGATCCACGATCTTAACCCATAAGAGAGGAGAGACAAAGGCAAGGTCGCAACCCTCCAAGATCACACGCGTGACTCTTTAATTTTTTAACATTCTTCACTAATTTTCTTCCATGCGTGAAAGGCCTTTAAATAGGCTTACAAATTGTAATAAAATAAAATCCTAGTCTAAAATAAATCCCTAGATTCTAGGACACTTATTTGACTACTTTCCTACTTTAATAAAACTTCTAAAACACAAAAGACTCCTCCAAAAGATGGACTCTTTGGTTGCCATACTTCTTGGCTTGTTGGCCAAGGTATTAGGCCCCACAAGAATCAAAATATCCTCCAAAATCTGGGAACTCTAGGGATTGTCAACCAACTATAAATGGGCCCCACTTTTTGACTTTTTGAATAGTCCAAAAGGACCCCAATGTGGTTGTACGACCAGCACATGTGGACCCCCTATTGTGGCTGTTTTAACAGTCAAATAATTCAAAAAAACTTGATTAGTCGTGCCCCACTAAAATCTTAATAATAAAGCAACTTTTGCTTATTACTTATGAACTCCTAAAACATAACAAATTCTAAAAAACTCCGTAAGACTAAAATAATTATAAAAAAAAAAACTCCCTTCGCCATTAAAAAGGCCTTGTTACATTAAAAAACTACCCTAACTACCGGACAAATCATGCAACCTATCCATAATCATCAAATTTCTTCTTCTTCGCTGTATATGCTCCCGTATCAAGGGGTATTTTGGTATTTTCGGGTTTCTACCTAGAAATTTCAGAATTTCCCTTTTGGGTTTATTTCTCATGTTTCTCCCCATTTTTCTTATCTAAACTATTATAATTCCCTCTCCTTGACTCTATTGTTCAATACCTAAAATTTTGGCTACTTGGGTGTGTTTAAAAATCTATTCCTGGATTATTTTAATTGTATTCTTCCCTCCACAACATTAATTTGGTGATTTTCGAGACACATGGTATATCATACATCATATCCATACCTAAGGCAAAAAGATACGAACTAAATGTTGACCCCTAGTGCAAGCCTACTAGTGCAAGCCTACTGTGATCGCAAACTTGCCCATCTCTCCCTCAATTGTCCTAATACTAGCTATCTCTCTATCATACATATCCTTAATTAGGTTAATATATCTGCTTGGAACCCCTTTTTTTTCCAAAACCCACCAAATGATTTCTCCTGGAACTCTATCATATGTTTTTTCTAAGTCAATAAAGACCATATGAAGATCTTTCTTCTTCGTTCTATACTTTTTCATCCAAAGTAGAAAAATAGCTCCAGTCGTCAGTCTCCCAAGCATAAATCCAAACTGGTTTTCAAACATTAGAATCTCATGTCTTAGTCGATGCTTAATCATTGTCTCCCATAATTTCATTGTATGGCTCATAAACTTAATCCCATGATAATTAGTGCAATTTTGAATATCCCCGTGTTCTTGTAGATAAGCACCATAATACATTTCCTCCACTCATCTGCCATTCATTTAGTTCTAATGATCTTATTAAATAGCTTAGTAAACCATGATAACCTATAGTCTCCCAAACATTTTCAAACCTCAGTTAGGATACCTGGTCCTAGTGCATTTCCTATCCTCATCTTTCTCAAAGCCCCTTTAACTTCTAAGACTTTAATCCTATGAAGATACATATGATTTCTAATCTAACCAACTCTATTAATCTCTAAACCGGCATTCCCTACATGATCATCATTTAATAATTTCTGAAAATAGTTCGTCCACCTTTTTTAGTCTCTTTGCCTTTCACTAAGACTCTTTGATCTCACTTTTAATGCATCCAACATGATCTAGGTCACTACATTCCTATCCCTCATTTTAGCAAGTTTATATACACCCATCTCACCATCCCTACTACATAACTTATGATAAAAGGTCATCATGTGCCTTAGACTTAACATCACTTACAACTTTCTTAGTTTCTTTTATAGTACTTTTATATCTTTCTAGGTCTTCTATGTTTCTAGTCTCCTGCCAACCCTCATAAAAAGACCTCTTGATGCAGACAAGAAGAGACTCTTGTATGTGCCCCCACACAGGAGGGTCAGATTCAAAGTAGAGTGTTATGTGGGTTTAATTAGAGTTATTTAGGTCTAAGGCAAATTTTGTAATAAGGCCAATAATGCCATGGATTAATTTGGGCCTTTAGTTATTGGGTTGTTTTTGTAATAAGGTTTGAAATCCAAAGTTAGTTTAGGGTTTTAGGTTAATCCCGAAACTCATTTTTAGCCCAAGTTTTCTAAGGTCAAAACTTGTCTTTTTGGCTTATTTTAGTGTCATTAAAGAGGTTATTCAGTTACCTTTCCAAGATTGCACAAATCCCAGGTGACTTGGGAAAGTTATGACTAAATTACTAAAGGGGTATCAGTGAGTGATAGTGTTAAAGTATGTCAATGATGCAACAGCCCTCCTTTGGCTAGAGAAGCATCAACCCCTATGGAAGTCAAGACCAAAGTTCCCAAAGAAAACCAAGTGATCTACCTGTTGTCCACCATTTTAGTCTTTATTTTTCTTATTTTCTTTATGTTTTAAGGGGGGTTCATGAGTGATTTTGATGTAATAAGGCCACATCAGCTATGGGTAGGGATTTAAGAATAAATTATTTAAGTTTCAGGAGTTTTATGAGTGTTTTATTCAAGTTTTTATAGGGAATTTAGACTGCAGGCCGTACAACCCTCTATAAGGGGTATTTTCATCCAATTTTTTTTAAAGGCTTATAAATAAGCCTAAAATTCTCTTGTATGATTAGACTTTATAAAATAAAGAAGAATTTAGAAGTAGCCGAATGGCTGGACTAGTTTTCCTCCCTCAACTCTCACGGCTAGGTGAGTTCTTCATATCTCTCTCTTATTCTTTCTTTCTTCTTTTCTTCTCTTCCCTCTTAAATGTCATCTTCTCTCTTCGTTCTTCTCTTTCTTTTCTTTATTTTCTACACACAAAAAAACTTTCTTCTAAACTCCACCTCCTTCTTTCTTTACATCACTTTTTGCTATTTCACATCCCCCATCTATTTTCTCATCTTCTCTCTTCTTTTTATTAAATTCTTGAAATCTGAAAATTTTCCAATAACTTAACTTTTCTAATTACTTTCAAATCCATCCATAAAAACTCAATTTCTTTTAAACCTAACCTTCCTACAACCCCACAAACACATCCATACAATTTTCCCCATATTTCAACTCTAGATTCTAGTCTTTCTTGAAAATCCCCAATTCTCCACTCAGACAAACACATTAAACCATATTTTTCTTTTAATTTTATTTCAAAAATACAAAATACAAGCTAAAACTAAGTGGGAGGATGGGTGTCCCCTGACTTTTAGGGCTTCAAAATCAAAACCCAAGTTTCTTGGAATTTTGGCCTTCTTTTGATTTCTTTAATCTTTTCTTGATTTCTTGTCAATTCTTTTTAATTTCTTCCAACTATTTGCATATTCAATCATTTTGAATTAGTTTCTTTAATCCTTGTTTACTTTCTTTAAATATTTGAACTCTTGATTGATTTCTTTAATTTTCGGCACTCTTTAATATTCAAGATTCAATATTTAGGCTTTTGTTCTCATATTTAATTAGTGTAGGAATCATATTTCCTTTGGATCCTACATCAAATTGGTATCAGAGGTCAAGGTTTTTCAATTAATTTCTATTAGTTGGGATCCTTTGATTAAAGCCTAAATTGGTTTTCTCTTCCCTTGTTCACCATTCTTCATCTCTTAAATTATAGGGTCTTTCAAAATACCTAAAATTAATTTAGGGTCTTTCAAAAGTGCTTCAAATTAATTTATGGCATACCCTAAAACTCTTGATTGGTCCACAAAATAACTTTTTGTTAATTTTAGGACTACACTAATATTATTTTGGGGTTCTAAAAGGGTTTGCATCAAACTGAACTCTTTAAGCACGCCCTAAAATCTTGGTTAAGGTCCCTAAAGTCATCATGGTTCATACTGTGAATACATTATCCAGTATTATGGACAACCATGTAAATGAAATTCAAGCTACTAAGCATGAAGTGGCATAGTTGACTACTAGAGTGACAAGTCTTGAAACTAAGATGGATGCACAATTTGAGCAGCTCATGGTAGCCATCAAATCAATGGGAAAAGAGTCCATGCAAATAGCGGGTTCATCTAACTTTATACTAGGTTCAAGTCAACAAGTTGAGATTCCCCTTTGGAATGCCTCATTTACCGTGTAGTGTGAGATGACATCTCCCAGGCAGGAGCAGATACATAGATGATTCCACCCACTTCGACACAGCATGAGATTGATAGACACATCAGAGTAGATGTGTCAAAGTTTAATGGCGGGCAGGGTGTGAATGCATTCCTTAATTGGAAACACAAAGTGACGTACTTTGAGTTGTATGAGGTATCCGAAATGCGTAAATTGCATTTTGTGGAATCTAAGTTGATCGGGACAGCTAGGATTTGGTAGAGCATATACAAGAAGAGTCAGTCCAAGTCTGGTAATGGTAACATTATAACTTGGGGTGAGACAAAAGTTGTCATGGAGAAGAGGTTTGCTCCAAGAGATTATAAGTAGAGAGCCCACATTTAGTTATCGCAGCTCAGGCAGGGTAGTTCAAATGTTGAAGAGTACTCTAGACAGTTCCAGCACTTTACCACCAAAGCAGGCTTCAGATGGAGGGATGAGATCTTCTTGTCCATGTTTAGACAAACTCTTCATCCGCAAGTTTCACAGGGCCTATGTTTCCAGTATTACTCTTCAATTGATAAGGCTATTTAGGCGATCTATCACATTAAAGATAATCTCAAGATACATAGGAAAACCTATACAAATTTCAATGGTTCTTTGGATAGACAGCCTAGCAAACTTTAGCATCAGACCAGGACCTCCTCTCCGCCCAAGACATCACATCAGTTCTCCCCATTATGATCTAGAGGCTTAGAGGGATCGGTATACAAGCCTAAAGAGGATCAATGTTACAACTACAAGGGCTATGGGCATCATAAATCTCAATGTCTTAGCAAATTTATAGGGCTTGCAGAAAAGAAACCTATAGAAAAGAATGACTTGGAAGAAGTGTATAAGCCAACAGAAAAGGAATCGAAACAGAGGAGGCTAAGGAAAGGACAGCCAAGGGATTCACGGGATTGATACAACCCATGTTCACTTTACAGAGGATGAGTCAAGTAAAATCCAAGCCGAAGCCGATGCGCACTACTTTTCCATGGCAGCCTGCACTACATGATGGAACAGGGATTCTTAGACCTCTACCCCAACTCAATGGGGTTGAATTCTTTAAGAGGGGGGGAATTGATGTGGCGGCCCTCCTTCGGCTAGAGAAGTATCAACCCATGTTGAAGCCAAGACCAAGGTTCCCTAAAAACCTAAGTGATATACAAGTTATCCACCATTTTAGTCTTTATTTTTCTTGTTTTATTTATTTATTTATTTATTTTAATTTTTTTTGGGGGGGAGGGGGGCTTATGAGTGATTTTGATGCAATAAGGTCACATGAGCCATGAGTAGCGAGTTAGAAATAAATTAAAGAAAAATTTATGAGTGTTTTATTTAAGTTTTTATAGGGGATTTAGACTGCTTTCTGTATAGCCCTCTATGAGGGGTATTTTGGTCCAAAAATTTTTAAAAGGCTTATAAATAAGCCTAAATTCTCTTGTACGATTAGACTTGATGAATTAAAGAATAATTTTGAAGTAGTCGTACAGTTGGATTGCTTTTCCTCCCTCAACTCTCACGACTAAGTGAATTCTTCATATCTGTCTCTTATTCTTTGTTTCTCTCTCTTCTTTTCTCCTCTTCCCTCTTCAATGTCATCTTCTCTCTTCCTTCTTTTTCTTTTCTTTATTTTCTGCAAAAAAAATCTTTCTTCTAATCTCCATCTTCTTCTTTTTTTACATCAATTTTTGCTATTTCACATCCCCCATCTATTTTCTCATCTTCTCTATTTGTTTTCTCTTTTCTTTTTATTAAATTCTTGAAATCTGAAAAAAAAATTTCAACTTAACTTTTCTCTTTCTAATCTGTCCATAAAAACTCAATTCCTTTTAAACCTAACCTTCCTACAATCCCACAAACACATCTATATAATTTTCTCAAAATTTCAATCCTAGATTCTAGTCTTTCTTGAAAATCCCCAATTCTTGAACCCTAAACCTACCCCATTTAGTCGTACACATTAAATCATATCTTTCTATTAATTTTATTTCAAACATACAAAATACAACCTAAAACTAAGTGGGCGGTTGGGTGTCCCCTGATATCCTCTAACTTTTAGGGCTTCAAAATCAAAACTCAATTTTCTTGAAATTTCAACCCTCTTTTGATTTCTTTTTTCTTTTCATGATTTCTCTTCAATTCTCTTTAGTTTCTTGCTCCTATTCGCATAATCAATCATTCTTGAATTAGTTTCTAATTATTGCCTACTTTCTTTAAAGGTTTGAATTCTTGATTGATTTCTTTAATTTTCGTAATTTTTTAATTTTCAAGATTCAATCTTTAGGCTTTTGTTCTCATATTTAATTAGTGTAAGAATCCTATTTCCTTTGGATCCTAAATCAATTTGCTCTTGTATCTCTTCACACCTTAAGGTTTTGGGAGAGTAGGTTAGTTTACTGTTAACTTGGTTAGAGAGTGACGGGAATAGTGTGTTTAAAAGGTTGTGTTTTAGAAGTCTAAAGTTCAGGAAAGAGTGTTATTTAGAAGTCTTTTTGAAATTAGAAAGTCCTTAATTTTAGTTTCTTAATTGCTTTTAACAAGTCTAAGTTTTTAGTAGTTTTAGGCTTAGGAAAGTCTTAGGTAGCAAGTAGGCTAGTTAATTGAGGACTTTCTATTTTAGTTCTTGCTATTTTTTTGGTGTTTTGAGCTGAGGGGCATGTTTGCTACTTCAAGACGTTCTTAACAGATCTGATGATCGCAGTGCTGAGTTGGAAGAATAAGATGAAAACTAGGATAAAGAAGAAGAAGAAGCAGAGGGGAGCCTAAGAGGATGGAACTAGAGACATTGTCATGTGGATAAAAGATGATTAGAAAAGTCTTATGAATCTTGGGACTTCGGAGTTGGAAATGAACCAACAGTTGGAGAATCTAATTGTGAAGCAAACAGCAATGAAAAACTTAAAAATTGAGGCTGAGAAGAATTGGATACTTGGATAGTGAGGTCGTTTACAGTTTCTCCCATTTTGAAAAAAAAAAAGTTGCAATCCTTTTGATCCTCCCGTTGATTCCAATGAGACCACGGGGCACCCATGCCTGATTTTGCTCCTTCTGTTTTTCAGCATAGACCATTGCCTATACTTTTGATCTTTCTTCTGACCACTTAAAAAAAAAAAAAAACCAATCTATTTTGTCGGTGATAATCTATTTTGTAGCACTACACTCCACTGGGAGATTGGAGGGCTTTGGATTTCATCTCCTTGTTTGAAACCAGCCTAAGAGGTCCTTCAATAGCAGCTTAGCAAGCCGTGTCATCAACTCTTTCAGGGACGCCATCGACACAAGAACAAATGAGGAGACTTTGAGGAATAGGCAGGATGCGGGGATGTGAACTCCAGTGAACAAGTAGAGAGGAAAGCGGGAGAGAAGATTCCTCTTCTTCTGCTCTACAGATTCTTGCTTGCAAAGAGGAAAGTAAACAGGTGAGAGAGAAGACTCCAATGGGAGAGAAACGAGTGACATAGAGGACTCCAACAGTTGAGAGCGCAAATACTTGATTTTTCCCAATGAAATCCGACCAAATTGGTTGGATTTTGCTTATAGGCATAACCCATGCTTGGGAATATCTGTCATAGAAAATACGTAAACAGAGGTTGAATTTCACTTTCAACCAAACACTGTGGTAAGACGTAAAGAAAGAAAGCCGTACAAATTTTCTTAGTTTTTAGTTGTTTTCCCATAGTTAATTTTCAACCAAACTGCCCCTATGTTAAGGCCAACTCAAGTTTTACTAAGGGGACATAGAATTGAATGATATGAATTGTATTTTGACACTAGTGTGTTGTGGCTTGACCCTTGGTCTCCTCTCTCTCTCTCTCTCTCTCTCTCTCTCTCTCTCAGGGTTGAGTTATGATGCTC
>JAOXJP010268440.1:0-20378 GCA_025762735.1 Platanus orientalis | reverse complement strand
TATCATATATACAAATATGCCAACATTCATAAAGACACTTCCATGTATATAAATCTCCCAACATTCATTCAAACACCGTCATAATTATAAATCTACAAACATCTTAGTTCAAGCCAAATTGTTCAAGGCCATGAAAGCTACAATATGTTTGCAACTCAATTCCAAGTACATGACGGAATTATATATTTTGGCTCCAACAACATCTAGGATGGGATGAAAGACATATAGATAGATTACTAAACATGCATGTGATGCATTTCATAATGTCAACTCCAACATTCATGTAATATGTCTGTTTCTCCACAAAGTTCGGTGCTAAATGTTTCTTGAAATTGTCAAAAACAACCTGTGTCAAACATTGTACTTAATTGATCAGAATTACATGACATGGGGTGGGAAGCTTCTATATATATTGTGTATCCAGCCCTTTTACATTAATTTTATTCAATTAACTTTTGCCCATATATCATTTATAGATTGTTTTAGTAATGTACTTTAACCTATAAAGATGAATTTGGTAAATGCTAATATCAATAGTTGATATTCCCATGCAAAAGCCCACTATATTATTACTACCATTACTGAAATTTATGGGTAATATATTGCAGTTGCATATTCTACAGTAGGGAGTTTGTTATAGCTGAAACCATGCTATAGCAGTATATCATGAATCAGTATATCACAAACAGAGCAGCCCAATCTGAACTCAAGTAACGTACTATTGCGGGAAAACTGGTGTATTAAAATTCTTATAGGACTTCCCATCTACCATAGCTCATGGAATTGGTTATGAGAGTATAAACTGTTTTGGCCAATTGGCAACTAAATTTCACAACCATCTTTAGTTGATGCTTTTATTTTGTAACCATGTAGGGCTTACTGAAGACTATTTTTTTCCCCACAACCCAACTCTGAAATCTAGACAACCATCCCCAACCACAGGTTTTCTTCTGGGAATTGTAGTTGAATAGACTTAGTGTCTATCACCTTTCAGTACTGATGCTCCAAACAACAAATTAGCTACCATTCTAGTGTATAACCACATCTATTTCTTGGATACTAGAATTGTTTTACAAAACTACTAATGTTTGCAACTACATTTTTTCTTAACCAAGCATAACATAGAGCAAACTTAGGACTTCATTATACCATAATAGGTACCGACTAAGCACCATTAGTAGTTAGAGAAGTGGGTTTTCTTATATATCCAAAGTAGTTAGAGAAGTGGGTTTCCTTATCTTCTAACTACTTAGTGTGAATAAAATATGTTCATACAAACTAACCAAACTGTTTAGTTTATTAAAACCTGGAACATATTTCCCAGCAATTGAGAGTGTGTGTGAATTAAGATGTTGAACTCGAATTTTGCAATCAGTAGCTACAAGTATTAAATGCTTTATCATCTCACAACAAGAGACAGAACATGTAAAGTACACAGGTTATTTCTCAATGTTACAAGAAAGTAATGTTTCAAAATGAGTCACCTTATAATTTGAGCAAAACTTGAGTGCAATTGCCATATATATAGAGTCCAATATATACATGCATTTATGAATATTAATTATTTGTAGCTGTTGCCTTAAGGGAAATTTGTTTACCTACAATAGCTTTTGCCACAAACTATTAGACTTCTATTAATGTCAAATCATCACAGTTCTGTTGTTTCTTGGCTGGGGTTTTAGGAGCGGGGACATCAAAATACCTACTGTTTGATGGGTTCTACTCAATTGAATTAAATCTCACCTATGTTGTAAATTTTAATTATTCCAATTGCATGTCCAAGAAGGTAGTTGACTTCCCACATCATCTTTGTAACTTCATGATTCAGACATGGATTATAAATCTGTACTTAGCAGATTAGAGCTTCATGCCCCTTGCCAACAAACATACCATCAGAATAGATTTTACGAAAAATCTATCCTAGCAAATAGTACAAAAATTTAGGCACAACCATAACCTAGAAAAAATCCACAACAATTTTACACAATCATATGGGTCAAACTTTACACAGAATCACATGGAACCAATATTCAACATTTCCACTATCAAATTATAGAGCAATAAATGAGAGATAGAGAAGAATAACCCCAATAGAGAGATAAGACGGAGGGAGAAGAGAGAGGTGTGAAAGACCATACTGTGTTATCTCCAGAATCGAGATACTTTTGTGTGGACTGTAGTGGCCAGCGGAGGGTTTTGGGGAGATGAGATTTGCGAAGTGCTGCTAGTGTGGGGGGGGACTAGTTCAACACCGTGATGGAGAGAGAAGGGATTCTCGTGGCAGGGGGACTGGCTTGCAATCGGACGACGATGGGCAGAGGTAATCGCGATGGCTAATGGGGGGTGTTCGAGAGTGTAGCTAAAATATGACAAAATTGGAAGAGGAAATTATAGCGGGGGTGAGGGGTAGAATTATTTTATATATAGTTACCTTTTGCGGCGAGAAAGAGTAGTCGTAATTAACTCGAATTTTTGCCATAAAAAGTTTTTCCCCATGTTTACAAAAATATCATCAACATTTTGCATTCAATGATCTAAACTGGTGGAAAAAGTTTTTTATCTCGGGGAAGAAAGATTTTTCTCATCAATTTTTTTCCACCATAGTCATTTTATCGTAAAAAGTAGGGTTTTTCACCCATCATCTGATTTGGTGTCAAAAGCCCACTTTTTTCCACCAATGTATGTCGTGTAAAAAGAAACAGTGGCAAAAGCACCTATTTGCTGTAGTGTATCATATGTTTATAATGTGTGAAATCCCATGCATTAGTGCATAATTATAGAATAACTATCATACAAACTATTTTAGTGAATGGGCTTGAATACCCTATCAGATCATATGTAGCATTCCAAAACCATGTTTAGTTTTGTGGTTTTGAAACCACCAGTCCAACACAGCAATGGACCAGAACTCATTACAACATGCCATTTTTGAACTCTCACTGGTCACAACAGATGCCATATGGTGGCAACGATCTATAGTAGATATCAAGGACTTATAAAACCTCCTTCTAATCATTACTACTACTGTCATTAATTGAGCAAGAGCCTAAAGCATGTGTTTCTCTCAACAATACATACCATGTCCAGTTCTTGAAGGTTAATTAGGAGAGAGGCTAGCCATGATGTTACTCTTTACCCATTACATGATAAAGCAATATTTGTTGTATGAGTTCAATGGACGTTAGAACTTTTGACCATTGCCATAACTTCCTCTTCTCAACCTATCCATTCTACCAAAAGGCTTACCTTTTCTGAACAATTCAACCTGAACCCAAAGGACACTTATTCAAAACAGAACCGGTTTAATAAGAAAAGTAGAGTTTTCTTATTCGATGAAGGAAATCATGTTTGATGAATTCATAAGTTATGTTTTCATTTTGTGGGTTATTTACCATCTTGTATTCTTTAGTATTAGAATCAAGTTGGTTGTCTCTAATACAAACCGTCATTTATTGCTTTCTATGAGACATTTGCAATAGAGTTTTAGAGGACTCTCTGGTTATATCTCCTCATTGGATTAGCAATTTAAGCATGTTAATTACCGTTGTAATAACATGTGAAGGAATCTATGACCATAGTCATGCTTGCTACAAGATATTAGCGACAACAAACTTTTGGACTGATTTGTTTTAATTGTGGTGGTTCTTTAAATGTTGATAATGACTTTAAAATCTAAGGTTTCCCATGTTAGTAGTACCATGAAAGTCATTTATGATGCATGCATTTGAAATGTTAGGAAATTTCAAATATAGTATATATTGTTAGATAATTTTTGTGAGAAAATCAATGTTACAAATTCACATAAAGATTAATGGATTAAAATAACACTAACATAACTATCTAATTCATAATTTATTCAAGACGATTATAATCACAATAACTTGGACTACAAATTCTGGTATACATATGATATTTAATTGAAATATTAAAATAACAATCAACTAAATGAATTAGAGCATACATGGATGAAGTCGTCACAAGTCAATAGAAATATACATACTAGAGAATCTGCAATTAAAAAGTTTGTTGGTGCCTCTCATGGTAATCTGCTACCCTTAAAGTGGATTCACCGGGCTTTCTCAGTATAGTAACCTAATTCGACGTCCACTTCTAGGGGATACACTAACGACCCATCTTGCTCTGCACAACAAATAAACCTCCATTTAAATGAATCCAACAATTTCTTGGTGTGTAGAATCATCTTAGAAAACAACATTTTCCAATAGAAAACTTTGTGTTTGCACCTCATTTTTATGCAAAAACTTGTACAACCTCATTCCACACTTGTAAGTATTTTCTCTCTTCCTCTTAGAGAGAAACCATGAGAAAACCACACACAAAACCGTTGGTACCACCTTATTGGTGGCAATGATATATGAGAATATAAATATTCTTTTAAATATAATAAATACATTTAATGTATTTAATTCCAATATTGTAACGTATATAGGTTACAACTTGAGATTCAATTTGAATCTTTATTAAATATTTGTTACTACAATTAAAACCTCAATATAATAGTAATTATAATTACAAAATTGTAACCTACAAATGCAATAAAGTGATATTTAGTTTTGAATCTCTTTTCAATATATTGCTAAATATATCATAATCCCCCACAAGTTTTAAAATTGAATCTAATAAAATTCAAGTGTAAAATCATTTAAAAACACATAAACTCATGCAAAATATGTCAAATATGTAATGACACAAAATATATAAAACACATAAAATGTGTAAATATGTAAAACACATAAATCATCAAAGGTCATCTATACACCATGGAACTGGAGCAAGAGATGCATAGGCGTCATTATTCGAAGACTATGAATCTATACACCAAATTTCGAGTCGTCTAAGGCAAAATTCGTTGAACAAATTACCTAGCCATTTTAAGAAGCTAGTTTATTATTTTTATGAGTGAGAACTAATATTCCAAATCTCATAATAGATTTGTTAATTACTACCTTTTAAGGGCACATTTCTGATTAACTTTAAGTTTCTCAACTTGTGATAATAAAAGAGAAGTTGCATGAAGTAAAGAAAAAGGGGAAGAAGAGGATGAATTCTATGACTTTATTAGTATAAATATATGAATACAAACTTTGCTTTTTTGAATATAACTAAGCTTTACATTACCTTTTCATTACTGTCTTCGTCATTAGGTTTCTTTATTATCTTCTTCAAAGGGTTATGTAGAGGTATTATGAACTTGCAACCTTCTTGGAAGAGAGAAAACTTATTGAACTTAAAGAACTTGGTGGAATGCGAAACTTACCCAAACTTGGATAGCAATGCTTTCCTTCTTTCCCGTAAGCTTGTGTATGATTCAAATATGTTAAAAAACTTCTTATTTTGTGCATCGTTTAAAGTATTTATAGGTGTAGAAACGAATTTGGGAAGAGTCCTTGAGGAAGGCGAACTCTATCTTGTTCATGGCTTCCATGTTGGAGTGAAATTCTTTTATCCTTATCCCGAACATATTGGTGCTTCCTCTATGCAAGAATGTACCTCTTTTAGTCTCCTAGGTGGTTAGGGAACTCATGGAAGTCGTGGCTATCCAAAACAACTACCATGGAATGAGATAAGGTAAAATCTTAGTTTCTGGTTATTTTCCTCGAACAATGCATTCGCTCACATTTGTAGTGCACGAATGAAGTATATGAGTCTTCATTCTCCCATTAGTGTGTGGAAAATAACGTATGCAGGATCATTTGTGCACCTTTTTTATTTCTATAGTTGTCCTTGCAAAAAATGCTTTGCGGTTGTTTAAAGAGATGGTGCATTTTTCGAGGAAAATAACGGCTTTTGGTTACCCCTTGAGACACTCTCTTTATGAACTCCTGGGACTTTTCAAATTCTTTATACTTTGACCGTTATACCCCCACAAGTATATAAACATTCTTCTTCTTCCTTAGGTCATCTTTTCAGAGCTTTTCTTAGTCGAATCATCCTGGGCATCTGAATTTTCATTCCCTGCTTACTCGAAATCATGGGTTTTCTTTTCTTCCTTTTACCTTTTGATTATCTTTTTCAAATTATTTAAAATAGGATGTACTATGAGAAGTTTCTTTTTTTGCTTCGTTTCTCCTTCGCTGTCTATCACATGAGTTTGGAGCTCAATTTCACATTTTGTGTTCTTGGAAACTCTTGTTTTTGCAAGAACAATGAAGCTTAAAGAGGGTTTAGGACTTTCAGGTCTAAAAATCCATCTTTTTAGACTTTCTAGTCACCTTCTCTGACAATGGTGATATCTCTAGCAGCTCATTTGCATCCTCCAGGTTCACCCTATGAGTGTTTGCTTGAGTGAGACTGCAAAATAGCACTCCTCATGTCATTTGCAAGTCAAGGTGCTTATCATTCGTGCACTCCTTATTAAATACAATACTATGTGTGAGTGGATTTGTTTTAACACATTCACACAATATGACCTTCATTCGCAAGGCATATCCTTCATTCATGAATTGAAGGGATTTTAATTTTGTTTCCCTTTGTTTCTTCAGGAAATGGCACCCAAAAGGGGATCCTTTAGTGCCAAGAAATGTGAGTCCTCTACTTCTGATGACATTACCCCCAGAAGGATGAGACTCAGATCTTGGACCAATCTAAGACCAAGGCCTTCCAAAGACTAAGTCACCAACATGATCCAATACTGATAGTGATTAACTTAGACTTGGAGAATGAATAGCCGACTGAACCTACTCCTGCAATGGTCAAGATTGAACCTATACCAACTCCAAAACCTGAACCAATGCCAGAACCAAAACCAACCCCAGAGCAAGGTAATTATTTATGGTAAAGGTATTATATGGTTTTTAGAACTTAACTTTCTTTCTGGTGTGCAGATCTCTCCTTTGAAGATGAAGTGGTTTTGCCCAAAGACGACCTTAATGTGAATGAGATGGAAGAATTTTATGAAAACGCTAAACAGGCGCATGAAGCTTGTATTCATCTACTACGAGACATCATCACTATAGACCCTACTACCCTTTTCCGTGTACTCGGGTTTGGACCTTGTCTTGCTTGGGTGACATAGAGAGGTATTATAAGAATGCGGTGCTTAGGAGAACCATTGAGTCTCTCTTGGGTTCATCAGCTGCCATAGCACAAGCTGGGGAAACACTACAACTTACTCAACCAATTCCCGAGCTTGAAGCCTTTGTGGCAGCATCTGAAATGAAGGTGGTCAACCTAAAGTGAGAACATGATGAGACTTCTCGCTTAGAGAGCTTCGTGGATGCAGAACCAGAAGCATTGGCAGAGTATTTTTATTATCTTAAGTTGGAGTACTAGCGACTTTGGGATCGCTTGCATGACTATTATGTTATCCTGGAGGATAAGTTGGTGCTTTTGAGAACACCAAGACCTTGATTGCGCATGCCAAATCCATTTTGGCAACGAGGAGGGATAATGCCAAAGAGATGTGCCACCAGAACTTGCAGCCAACCCCTTTGATGCCGAAATTACTCTACAACACCATATCCCTCTCTATTAGGAACATCATGACAAGCTTCAAACCTTTATGTGATGATTTTTTTTTTGTTGATCATGTTTTTATTTTCCTCCCTTTTTATTCTTTGAAAAAAAATATAGTATCGTTGGCATTTTATCAATGAAATATCTTTCTTTTATGTTCAAACCTTCTTGTTGTGACCATGTAATGATTTAATGACCCTGAAATTCGCATAGCTCGCACGAAAAAGAGCATTAGCAACTATTGGTATTAAACAAGACCAAGGCTAAGTAGAATTGGTCATCCTTTGGCATTGTAAGAGCTAAGTATATCAGGTTGACTAGAACTTAAGTTGAAAGGGAACTTGTAGAGTTTAACCATATTTTGGAAACCATATGAGGGTCAAGTGCAAACTTCTAGTCATTTGGAACCTGACAATATTGAATCCACGTGTTTGTTCTTGCTAATGTTTGGCAACTTTGAAGTTCAAGATGTACACATGGTAGCAAATGAGAAATGTTATCGTAATTCATCAGATTCAAGTCTGGTCAACAAAGGAATTACTAGACTTCTTATTCGCAAACCTACTTATTGGCAAATTGCTTCTTTGTTTTCTATTCGCACACTAGCTTTTTCTGGTTAGGGCACATTTCCCAAGGAGTAATGATAATAGACGGCGCATGTCCCTTTAGTTACTTTTTAGATGAATTTCTAATCTTAGCCCCGGTATAGCTAGAGAATGAAAAGACCATAATGCCCTCATGAATACATGGGCATTTCAAATCTTCTTATAGTTGGATGCTTTTACCCCCACGGGAATATAAGACACCTTCGTCTCCTTCCTTAGGCATTTTTAGAACTTGTTTCAATTCTGCCATTGCCCGAGAGCTCAACCTTTTGTTATTATGGTTTTGGCACCCAAATCTCTAATTTTAATCCACGAGAACTCCTTTCTCCTCCCATGATCAATTTGGCACCATTTTTGGGCGTTTTAATCCGTAACAGCCCATCTCTTGAAGCCTTTTAGTTTTTTTAAAACCTGGAGCCCTTTCTTTGTATTTTGGTAAGTTTAGAGCCCTCAAATCCATTTTTCCTTTAGATAGGGAGTCTTGTCTTTCTTAAACAAGCGTTTTGACACAAATTTTATGGATTTTGGTGAAGAATTGGCCATTTTAAAGTCTTTTGACTTGTTGGGTGTTCCAATCATTGTCTCCGACGATGATAGGACATCCGGTGACCATTTGCCATTTCTAGGCTTGTCCTGCGAATGCTTGGCTTGAGTGGGTCGCGAATGGCACTCTTCGCATTATTCATGAGTTGAGGTGCCTTTTATTTGTGTACTCCTTGCTCAAGAAAGATTTTGGGCATGAATATATGAATTTTTGGCCATTTGCCAAATATAAGGTGTTATGCTGCCAACATTCTCACAGTCACAGGACGTGCAGGAATCAATATTGATAACTGACATTCGCATGTTGAGGATATTCATTCACACACATGGGACCTTAATTGCATATAATTTTATGAAATCTCAAAAAAAAAAAAAAAGACACTTGTATTTATATACATATCCATTTTTTTTATTTCATTTGATTCCTTTCTTATATAGTAATGGCATCCAAAAAAAGAATTATGTATGATCAAGAATGTCGTGAAAGCTTTCCTCTCCTATTCATCGAACTCATGAATGGGCACACAGCTGAAGCTTATTTGATCCTGAATTTTTTGGCCCAATCGCTAAACATGCACCGAGTCCTCTAGACTTCATTAAGAGTGTTTGTAAAAGCTGGTGTCATTTAGATGATCGTGCTCGATGCGATAACTCAGTCCGTGAGACCCTACTACTATCTGTCGAAGAAGGCGAGACTCTCAAGGATTCAACCACTAGTGACCTTAGGAGTTTAATCTGAAAGATCTGCTTGGGCTAAGCCAAATGGGTAGGAAGGCTCTATAGAGGTTCCTCCTCTTTCACTAGAGGCGGGGGTAAATGGAAGCTCTTGTCGGGTATTGTCTCGACCGCTACCGTGCAAAAATAGATGTAGTTGGCATGGCTGAGGATTGGGTGGTTCCACAGGAAATTTTGATAAACACCACGTGATGGTGGTAGAGGCCATTTTGAGATGGTGTCCTGACACTAACACTTTCCTATGTCAGTATGGTGAGATGGGTATCTTGCTATGGGAGTTCATTGGCATGAGCAATTTACCTTTTAAAGGGAAACTGATGGAGGAATATATCCCCTTCAATGCTCATTTTGAGACACTTTCTACCACATGTAGAGATTATTTCAAGTCTTTTAGTGTCTCATATGGGAACTAGATTGGATGCATTTGTAAAGCTCCATCAGGTAAGACTCTAGGCAACAAACCTCTGCCATGAATTAAAGATAACATTCAATGAAAGGTTGATCTGGATGGCCCTGCATTCTTGGCTAAAGTCTATTTAGCTTTCTTGAGCGGGTGGGCCTTGCTAAGCAATGTGGGTGAGCAAATAAGCCATGGGGTGTTTATTGCTACTATGAATCTAGCGGATGGTTTTCGTATGAATCTACTAGTCCCTAGTCTTTGCTATTTATATAGAGGGTTGCGAGACATTGTAGAGGCGGGTCTTGAAAAGGGCTAGATAGGGGGAAAATTGGTGTACCTCCCACTTTAGTATTTCTGCACGTGGCTAGGTCTTCACTTCCCTTTTATTTGTTAAAGAGGAGAGAAGAATCTACACACCATTGCGTATATCAACACACTAAAGAATCAACGAGCAAAAATAATGTTGTGGTCCATTGCTTTATTTTGTTTTACCCAAAAATTTGTTCTTATCCCAGACCAATTATTTGGTAAACAAACTCTGGTAGATGATGGATCACTTATGGGGATGCATGGGCTTATTTCTACTCCCTTCGAAGTGAATCTTTAATGTGGAAAGAGATAATCATTTTTATGTCAAGGCCTATAATCCACACAGATTTGCCCACCAATTCTCATGCTTTTAGGGGCTCGTTCATCTCCCTACACCTACTAGAATGGTATGTAGGAAGACTAGCTTAGAGAAAATCAATAAGGCATATATGTATTTTGTATGGTCTAGAACGGGTAGCTATGCAATTATTCCAGATGAGATGGCTGAACAAGATAATCTCCAATTTGATTACCGTTATGTCAAATGATGGTACAACTCGTTCTTGTCTATGGTAAGATATAATGAAAATGGAGACAACTCCCATGTAATTTTTAACGACAATCAAGGTATAGTAAAAAAGGCTGACAAGACCCGCAATAAGGCACTGGTCAAGAAGACATCAGCTATGCAATGGCCTAAACGGTCCAATAAAAGTCCATGCAGTTCTCAAGAGGAAGGAGGTTCAGCTCTGCCCTCCCCTTTAACAATTGAGACAGACGAAGAACTTAGCAAGACTAAAAGAAAGATAGGGGTAAAGAGTAGGTATCACAACAAAGGACCTCAACGCATCCCGTCTCTTGATAAGGTGAGGGAACCTGAGTGAATATCGCCCATTCATGAAGATGATTATGAAGATATTGGCGGCTACCCTTTTGAGGAGCCATGAGATGTGATAACGTGGATGATAGCCCAACAAGAATAAGGGGGAAGTATCCTTTCTACAAGAGAATTTGTGGTGGGAGGTAAAACCCTAGAGGAGCAAAGGCAACTGGTTGACATATTGCTAGTAATGTAAGAACAAGGTTTATAAGTTCAAATAGAATATTCTAAAGAAAGAGGGTTAAAAGTGTCATCATCAAAAGAAAAAGTCATGAAAGGGATGGTAGAAAGGTATAATCAAAGAAATGGAGAAAGCTCTAATACTGTGAAAGAAAAATTACTAGAAAATGTGGTTAAAGAAGAAGAGTCATCCATAGAGGAGTTGTTGGTAATGACTGAATTGCTTAAAGGAGATGATCAAGAAATGGAATTATCTCAAGAAGAGCAGGAAAAGATGATGGGAGAATTCCATAAAGAAGCAGATTTCCTAGAAACAATGACATGCAACATGATATGCACATTACCCATCACTTTTGTGGCAAAACCAAATCAGCCAATTAGGATTAAAGGAGATGTTACTGATGCTGGAGGGGCATTGTCAAAAGTAGCAGAAGAAAATTTAATGAAAGATTTCATTACATTCAAAGGAAAGTCTTCTATGGAAGAATTACTAAGAAAAGATAGTGTTTGAAAAGTCAGATGAGAAAACAACTCAACACTTAAAACCTCTGTATATTTATGTCCACATTGATGGATGCCCAGTGAAAAAATTATTGATTGACAATGGGGCAGCTGTCAATATCCTACTTTCTAGTTTGTTAAAATTTTTGGGCAAAATAGAGGATGACCTTGTCCCTACAGGAATTGTTGTAAGCAGTTTTATCGAGACATTAACTTCTGCGAAAGGTATTTTACCCATAGAACTAGTGGTGGGAACTAAGAAAACACATCTGCATTTTTTATGGTAAACTCACAATCACACTTCAATGCACTGTTAAGAAGGGATTGGATTCACTCCAATCTATGTGTCCCTTTGTCTTTACATCAATCATTATTGCTTTGGAATGGTGATAACATAGAAATAGTGCAAGCCAACAAAAACCCTTTTATTGCAGAATCCAATGTATCTGAAGTAGTCTTCTACCATAATGACAGTTTATCACCAACCAATCTCGTGAAGCATTTTGCGTAGGGATTTCCTTCGAAAGTCATCATAGAACATTTTGAAGAAGAAGGGGCAAAACCAAAGTCAAACCCTATGCTTGTGGTAAAAATCCATACAGGGAACCTATATGAATGAAATGATAAAAGAAAATAAAAAGACACAGCCATAGAACAAACAGTGATGAAAAGTCAAGATGAATTGGCAGAAATAGTTGAGGTCATGTTGGAAGATGAAGGAATCAGTTTCAACAAGGTTCTTTTGAAAATGGAAGATCCACAAGCGGCATTGGCCAAGATGGACGATATGAGGACTGAAGTGCAGGATCCTTTAGAGGAAATAAATCTAGGAACATCGTAACATCCTCAGCCTACATATGTCAGCAGTTTGTTACCAAAGGAATAGAAAGTCGAGATGATAGAGTTATTGAAAGAATTTGTAGATTTTTTTCGCATGGGACTATAATGAGATGTCTGGCCTTGATTGAAAATTGGTAGAACATCAGTTGCCAGTGAAGGAAGGATTTAGGACATTCAAATAACTTCCTAGAAGAATGGCTCCAGAAGTAATGATGAAAGTAAAGGAAGAAGTAGAAGGCTATTAAAGGTCGGGTTCATTTGGCCTATAAGGTACATTGAATGGCTGTCTAATATTGTGCCAATAGTAAAAAAGAACGGAAAGATCCGGGTATGTATAGATTTCAGAAATATTAATCTGACCATTCCAAAAGATGAATATCCCATGACCATGGTTGATCTATTAATAGATGACATGACCAGGCATGAGATTCTTTCATTTAGGGATGGCCACTCCGGATATAATCAAATTTATGTGGTTGAGGAAGATATACATAAAATAGTTTTTAGATGCCCTAGTACACTAAGCACTTATGCCTAGAAAGTAATGCCCTTTGGATTAAAAAATACTAGGGCTACTTACTAAAGAGCCAAGAATGTCATCTTTCATGATATGATTAGTTATTTCATGGAAATTTATATAGATGACATAGTGGTAAAATCTAAGGAGAAAATATAACATATAAAAGAATTAAGAAAAACCTATGAAAGGATGAGAGAATATAAGTTGAAAATGAATCCTTTAAAATGTGCATTTGGTGTATCTACATGAATTTTTTTGGGGATTCCTCTCACATCAAAGAGGAATTGAAGATGATAAAAACAAAGTCAAGGCAATACAAGCCGCAAAATCACTAAGGAATAAGAAGGAGTTGTAGCGGTTCTTAGGATAAATGAATTTCCTTCAAAGGTTTATTTCCAATTATGTCGGAAAGACCTAAGTACTTTTGCCACTAATCAAGTTGAAGCAGGAAGAAGAATTTACTTGGAGAGAGAGGAGCATTAGTAGACATTTAAAGAAATCAAAGAATATTTATCAAAGCTGCCAGTATTGATTCCTCCACAGAAAGGATGACCACTTAAGTTATATATATCGACAACAAACAATTCTATCAAAGCTTTTCTTACTCAAGATAATGAAGAATAGAAAAAATAAGCCGTGTATTACTTAAGTAGGACACTAAATGACATAGAAAGGAGATATACGTCTATTGAAAAGTTGTGTTTAACTTTGTACTTTGCAGTAATAAAACTTAGACATTATCTTTTATCAAGTACTGTTTATTTGATAGCCAGAACTGATATCATTAAGTATATGTTATCTAGGCTAATTCTTCGCGAAAGAATTGGAAAATGGATTCTGGCATTGTCAGAATACTGTATTCAATACGTTCCTCAGAAAGCAATAAAGGGTCAGACTCCAACATATATTTTGGCTGACAACCCTCAAAAGACAGAAGAAATTGTCTAAAGGAACATTTTGAAATCCCAACTGTTAGCCATATTCCTTAGCGCTTACAGTTTGATGATTCTATTGATGTATGTCAATCCCATGGGCATTTGAGTAGTGCTAGGAGTCTTATAAGTATCTTGTGCGATCTCACAAGTTCAACTCATGAAGGACCAAAGACCCAAGGAAGAGCACGGGAAAGAAGCACACCAAGGAAGGTATACCACATGCATGCATATCATTTTGTGTGTCCTAAAATGAATCTTGACATGTTTTAGAGTCCTTGTGAATACCTAAACCAAGATACACAAGGACAAATGAAATCAAAAGTGCAGAATTTTTTTTCAGTCGAAACCAATTGCAAAACCCACAATCTATTTCAGTGCAATCAGTTTTACTACTAATTTTGCATCTCAGTCAGTACCTCCCGAGGCCTAAATTGATAAGGCCAAATCAGTTTTGATACGAGTTTTGAGAATTTTTCCAAAACCTAAATCAGTTGTGAAACCCCAAACCGATTTAGAGCCTGATAAGTAGTCGAAATTGATTGGAGATTTCAAAATTGATTTGCAGCCTAAATCGGTTTCTACACCCCCAATCGGTTTAGAGGGTATTTTTGAAAAAAATATTTAACACAAAATTTCAAGAGAGGATTTCAAAATTTGAACCCCATTTTTGCATATCTAAAGGCTCAAAATGCTTCTCCCTTTAGCACATGCCTATCCTAAGGCCATGGATGCTCCTCTCTACTATAAAAGGCACTTTTTCCCTTTAGAGTAAATGATTTACAATACTTCAAGTTATTTTTTGAGAGAGCTAAGAAGCATACTATTTTGAGAGCCCTCTTCACTGTGTAAACCTCCATTACTTATTGATTATTGAGCTTGAGTAGCTAGCATTCTGCACTTCTCTCTCTCATTTCTTCTCTCTTATTGAGCATCACTACTACTATTGAGGAGAGGTTGTGGTGAGTACTTTTCTAAGAGGAACTCACCTTTAGTTGAGCTCAAGGAGCACTAGAGTCAAGTACTTAGAGCTTGTGGCTAGCTAAGGCATACTAGCTCATCAAGGAGCATCCTAAATTTGAATAACTAGCAACATCAACCATATTGTGGTAATATTTTTTTGTCTTTGCATTCATATTCATTATTATTACTGCTTTGCTTTCACTGGAGACACCAGAATGACTACCTCCGCCGGAGACATCGAAAGCTTGACTACATCCGCTAGAGACACCGAAAGTAGTACACACTCACTAGAGACACCGAGTGTTATTGATTAGCTTGTCATTGAACAAATAGTTAGGTTTGTATATTGACATAGGTTGTAATAGTACCTAAATGAAATATACCTAAGCTCGGTAGTGAATTTTAGAAGGGTGGACATAGGCTCGAGTGCCAAACCACTATAAATCTTGTGTTGTGGTTGTGATTGTGTGATGGTTTATCTCTCCATCTTTATACTCTATAGCCCTCTTGCTTAGCATATGTTTGACATTATTCTTGAGTAGTTACGTTGAAGCACACACTCACTCAATTGAGCAAAGTGGAAAAGAAATTAAGAACATCCACAAGGTAATTTAAAAAGGGGTAAATTAATTGAGAAATCCTATTCACCCTCTCCTTTAGGATTACTTCACTGTCATTTCAATTGGTATCAAAGCCTAGGTTAATCACATAAGGATTAACATCCTGAGTAAGATCCTAGTTAAAAATCGTAGATGGCTAGAGAAGAGAGTGGCATGTCTATTAGTACCCCTCCATTTTTCAATGGAACCGACTATGGATATTGAAAATCTCAAATGGAGATATTCCTAATGCCTATGATCCTAGGATATAGAGTATGATTGTTGATGGCTATACGTCGCTTGACAGACCTAGGATTGAGTGGACTCCTACCAAGTCAAATGCTCACAAGTTTAACTTTAGGGCATTGAATGTCATAGCTAGTGGCCTAGCCTTGGATGAGTTTAAGAGGATAGCTCATCTTAAAATGACAAAGGAATCATGGAAACTTCTCTCGGTTACCCATGAGGGACAAGTGCTGTAAAGATGTCTAAGCTCCAAATATACATGGCACAACTTGAACCCCTTAGGATGGAGAAAGATTACGAAATCTCCCAATTCAATGCCAATTTATCAAAATTGATAAATATTATGAGTAGTCTAGGTGAGGACATCCCCCGAATCCAAAGTGGTTAGAAAAGTACTTAAGCCCCTACCCAAAAGGTATAGGCCCAAGATCACCACTATAGAGGAGAGTAAAGACCTGAAAGTCATGAAGTTGGAGGAGTTAATTGGCTCACTTCAAACATTTGAAGCAGTCATAAAGGAACCTACTAAGAAGAAGGACATTGCCATTAAGGTAGAAGAACCCTCCAAATCAAATGAAGATTCAGATGATGACTTGGCCCTTGTTGACAAAAGGTAAAAGAAATTATTTAGAAGAAATACCAAGGATTACTCCAAGAACAAGCAATTGAGAAAGTCCTACCCCAAATACAAAAATAAAAAGGACTTCTCCAAATAAACACCTATTTTCCATAAATGCAAAGGTAGGGGGCACATTGCCGAAGATTGTGACAATAAAAAGAACAAGTACAAGTCAAAGGGAAAGGCCATGGTGGCCACATGGGATGATGAGTCCGAGACTTCGAAACATGAATCCCAAAGTAGTGAGGAAGCTCCCTCACAATAGATCAAAGATTTTATGGCTTTTAGAACTCCCATGAGTTCACTATTGGAGTCTAGTGACTTAAGTGAAGATGAGGGACAATGTGAAAAAGAGGAGGAGATTTATGATGCACAAGAAGCATTTGATGACCTCTTTGTACAATGTGTTAAGTTAGGAAAGAAAGAAAAACAACTCATGAGGGAAGTCATTGAGTTGACTAAAAAGTCAAAATCCCTCGAAAATACTATCTCCACTCTTTAGCAAGAGTTTTCTTTGAAAAGTGAAAAGGAGGACCTTTTCAAAGAAAATTACTTGCTCTAATGTGAAAAGGAAGAAATGAGTCTAAAAATAGTGGAACTATAGAAGAAGCTCAATGACTCTAGACTATTTCTAGGCTTAGAACAAAATAATAAGAAGCATGAGAAGAGAAGACTTCTTGAGGACAATCAAAAATTATCCACCGAGGTTCTAAAGCTAGAGGATTAGCTCAAAAATCTTAAAGAAGAAAAGGATGAGTCTCATAGTAATGACTCACTCATCCAAGAGTTGGAAGACCAAGTCAAAACACTAAATGAGAGGAACAAAGCTCTCGACTTAACTTGTGCTCAACTCACAAAGAAGTCCATTGATTATCTCAAACAAATTAAAGAGCTTGAAGAAGATAAGAGGAAGAACATCTCAATGCTTGTCCAAGGGAATGAAAAGTTTGAGAAGATGCTCAAAATGGGCAAAAAGCATGGGGATATGACCGGACTTGGTTATTCCGAGGCCATTGCCTCCACCTCAACTCAAAAGCCCAAGAATAGCTTTGTCAAAGCCAAATGATCTACTCAACTGCCTCCACAACCCTCCCATAAGGGAAAAGAAAAGGTAGAGCCTCTTAAACCTATCAAAAGGTCAAACAAGGTTGAGAAGAACACTTTTACCTCACTCAAAAGCAAAACACCTATTAGACAAGATAGATATTGGGAGAGGTCTATGTAATCCCAATCAAGAACCTATGCACAAGTGGTTGGGAGTAACCTCAAACCAACCAAACATCTTCCTCTAAAAGAGCTCAAGGAATGAGCAAAACTTATTCTTATGCCAATGAGGCATGAAAGAAATATCAATCAAATAGGACTTCCATGTATGAAGGAGCTTAAGTGAAAGCCTTCATTTCTAGGAAGACTAAGGTGTAACCCAGTCAAAATAGAAATCCTAGAAGAGACCCTCAATCTTTCTACAATGAACAATCTAGAAGGAAGACAACACAATCCTATGCACTAAGAAGGCCCACATTCTATTGCTACTATTATGGTTTAGAAGGGCACATTAAGGTGGATAATAAAAAAAGGGTAAATGACATTAAGTCCAAAAGAATGCAAGTAAAGAAAACATCAACTAGAAAAAATGTTAAGAATAAAAACTATTTTCAAAACATTAAAAATAAAAACCTTTAAAGAAAGAAGGACCTAGCCCAACAAAGTGTCAAATGGCAAGCCTCATAACCTCCCAAGGTTAAGAAAGTTTGGGTAAAGAATGATGACCCAAAGTATTTGATCATCCACACTGCATTACGAACTAGAAGCTTATCAATGTGGTACCTTGATAGTGGATGCTCGAGGAACATGTCTGGTGAAAGAGAGCTCTTTACTAAGCTAGAGGACGCTCAAGGTGGATATGTCACTTTTGGTGATGAAAACACCACCAAAATCATTAGGGTAGGAATAATTATGACCTCTAACATTCTACATCTCACCAAGGCTCTTTATGTGCAAAGCCTTAAACACAACTTGATTAGCATTAGTCAAATATGTGACAAAGGCTATAAAGTACAATTTGGCAAAGATGGATATATGATCAAAGATCATAAAGAATACAACAACCTATCTATGGACATCGGCGATCAAGAGGGGTTTAGGTTCCCCCACCCACCCGTGGTTTTTGGGCCTGCTCTTCAATGCGTGATGTCGGTGCATGAAAGGTCGCTAACCCTTTTACATGAGGGTTAGTCTTTACTTGGAGTTGCCACCAACTCGGGGTTAACCAATGGAGTTGGACATCGGTTCTCCTCTTCGGGTGAAGAGGAGAAGTCTAAACCCGGAGGTCAAGGGATTTGACTCTTAGTATTGGTTTGAGTTCCTAAGATTAAGGGTAAGTTGTTTAGTTGCATTTAGAGAAGGTGTTGGCACCCTAAATACACGTCTTTTTAGGGAAGCTTCTCTCATTCATACATGTTTTGAATTATGCTAAAGTCCATGCTTGTTAAATGTACCATTATTGGTCTTGGACTACCCCCGTGGTGTGATCATTACAGTTGGACCTGAGACATAGTCTTGAGTTGCCTACATACCCGATCTTGTGGTTCATGTGTTCTTAGGGTTTTGTCGGTATCAAACTATATGTAGTTCTAGGGGTTTGTTATGTGTGCCAATCTCGGTGGTCAAGGACGTCTAACTGTGAGAGTGATGGAGGGTAGATTCATATTAGATTATTTGTATACTTATAGAGTACTCCGTGCTACTGCAAAATGTAGACAAGTTAGCTAAATGGGGGTCAGGACTATGTTGTACCAATGTGCATGGTTTGGAGAACCTAATTGGGTTATGGCCAAATCTCAGGGTCTATGGGTCGCGAACCATTGTGACATGACCCTAAGGTAAGGTGAAGACTGTAAAATGTTGGGAAGGGTTGAAATGTAGTAAATGGGTAGGTTGATTCGACTCGGTCGCTCTGACGTAACAGCCACTACTCAAGTGTTGTCTCCTAGGTAAAGTTTGAGTATTTGATACATTTGGAAATCACAAGCATATAGTCAATCCTACTATGATTATTGGGAAAGGTGAAAGAGGTATTTGCAATGAAGGTATCCTAAAGCATGTCTATGGAATGGATTGGTTTGAAACTGGGTTTCATTTGACCTTCACAGGCTTAACCTGAAATTCATCCTGACGCGTGTAAACAGGGCCCACAGAGGTGCCTAAGCATGTGGATGAATTCTAAGATGTTAGTCGCCTATATATAGGCTTTAGAGAAGATCAAGGTTCACTGGGGTGGGTTCTAGATCCTAACACCTGAATTTCTCTAATGCCTACATTTCTTGTCAACACCTGAACTTTAATTGATTAAAAATCAGGTGTGGAGTTTGTACACTCTGTACTCTAGAGGGCATATCTCCTTCTAAAAATTCTGAATTGAACATGGTCAGTCAATTTGGAAAGATGAGAGAGAGAGATCTTTCCAACCATATATGATAACCTATACTTGCCTAACACTTATTTTTCAAACTAATGCCTATTTAAGCTGTCAACGCCTGTTTTTTATCAGCTTAAAAAATAGGCATTGGGTTTGGATAGTTCGCACTCCGAAAGGCATATCTCTCTCCAAAAAATTTAGATTTGGGCATGGTTGGTCAATTTGGAAAGCTGAGAGAGAGATCTTTCCAAATGTACATAATAACCTCATACTTGCCTAATGCCTTTTTTTAAATTGACGTATGTTTAGGCTATCAACGCCTGTTTTTATCAGCTTAAAAAACAGGCATTGGTTTGGACAGTCAACACTCTGGAGGGTATATCTCTTTCTAGAAAATTCTAATTTGAGTGTGGTTGGTCAATTTAGAAACCCAAGAGAGAGATCTTTCCAATCATATATAATAAGCCTATACTTTTATAATGTCTGATTTCCCATATGCCAGTTTTCTATCAATGCCTATTTTTTAACAGAATAAAAAATATTCATTGGGTATAGATAGCCCGCCTTCCAGAGGGCATATCTCTTTCCAAAAAATTCTGATTTGAGCATGGC
>JAOXJP010268419.1:0-20379 GCA_025762735.1 Platanus orientalis | reverse complement strand
AAGCCATGGAACATGGATTGAATTACTTTTAGTTTTAAGTCAAATATACCAACATTGGTTGGAAAAACCATACAAGATGGAGAACTTGTTCTTGTTGGTTGCAAATATTTATGCAAGGTTCTCATTGAAGGGTTATTTAGAATTTCATTTTCTCCATGTTTACTTTCATCATCAGACATAGTGTCAAATAAATAAATATTTTTAAAATCTTCAAACAAGTTAGATAAGTCTCCAACCACAAAGTCTAATATCCTCAAGCAGCCTGCTTGATCATGTTGCCATGTACTCATATAAAAAGCAAAAATAAAAAAACCTAAATCCTAAAAAAAATAATACTCAAAATATGATAAAGTCTAGGATTATCAATTACAATGCATGCACAACCTAAAATTCTTTTATTCAAATAATCTAGCTTAATGGGCTATAGACTAGACACATATCCACAAAAATGTATATGTTGAGCTTCCCATTAGACTGCAAATTGATGCAATCCTAACTCAACACATCTAGGGAACAAAATAACAAGGGAGTGGAATGAAGTTACTTGGAGAATTTATCAAGGCTTAAAGGAATGGAAAAAAAATGCTTACATAGTTTGAAATGGTGCTTAATTAATTAGCAATCAAAGACTCTCTTTTAACATGTTAAATGTTCAATATTGATATTCCCAATTTCTAAAAAAGTAAAAATAAAAGATCTAAGAGTATTAATTCAAGTGTTTACAAATTAAATTTCAAATTTTGTGCAGCTTCTTTAGGTAGGGATGTGTACTCTCAAACCTCGGATGAGAGGAGAAAATTAGAGATTTCCTTGAAACTAGATTATACTTGAAATATAAAAACTTATATACCAAAGATCTTGAAAAGAAAAGAAAAAATATATTTATTTCTAATTGCACAACAAGACTGAACAAAGGCAGATTAGATCCATCATGTTTTATTCATCCTCTAGCCATACTGCAATATTGATTCCTACAAAATAAAAAATAAATGAAACAAAATAATAAAATAAAGTAAAAAAAGAAAAAAAAAAAAGAAGAGTATTTTGTAGCCAGTGTTCTCATCACACGTTGCAATCGTCGGCAACAGTGCTAAAAACTTTTTACACCTAAATTAATGATCCGAATCAATGAATAAAAAATTTAGGGTTGTCTTACTTGTAGTGTTGTAGTACTAAACAAGGTTGAATCCATAGGGATTGACTTGTGTAATAAAAATGAAGATTACAAAAGAAGAGAAATAAAAAAGAAAAGAAAAGAGATTTGATTCAGGTTTTCACACTGTAGTATGGAGCAGCAATAATATAAAAATAGGAAAACAATAATAGACCTAAGGCTTCAAGGATCCATTTAATAACTTGTAATTTATTTTGGATCAAATTATAACAGTTATAATTGAATAAAGATTCTACCTAACCAGAAGATCACACTGTTAAAACAATACGTGTAAGAAATAATTGCAGAATTGAATGTTTAAAACAATTATGTACTTTATTAACAAATCATAGGGACATTTTAAGCATTTATCGTACCTGAAGTTAACGATAAATTAAAGAAATTTTATAGACTTGAACAATAAACAAAAGAAAATAAAATATTCAATAAAACAAATATTGCATTAAAATCCAAAATAAAATTACAAATGACTAAATTTTACCTTTAACCTTAGTCAGGCCCTTAGCCCATCATCATCACAACAAAAGTGATGGAAATAAAAAACTAAAACCCTAAAAATTAAGAAGAGAAGAGAAGAGAAGAGAGGAGAAGAAATCATAATTTCATTCATAGCTGCTCTCCTTTTATAGAGAAAAAGCAGAGAGAGATCCTTGGCCAGAAGATTCTTAAATTTTCTAAATTTAAGTTTTCAAATTTGCTCGATCTTGCCTTCTATTTTTTATTATGAAATCATTTAAATTTGATTTTCTTCATAAAACATGAAATTATAGATCTTCGAATCTTCTTTCCAAAACCACTAGCCTTTCCTTAATCCAAATTTTGAGTCAAAAGTTATGGGCAAAATACCACATGTGATTCAAAACCTTATTTTTTAGCGAGTTTTCCAAAATTGACATGAAGTGAAGATATTTTTGCATATAGGTCCCACATGGTTTCAACTTGTTTGATCCATGATTGAGCTAGTCCAAGTCCAAACATCCTTCTCTGTTAATCTTGATCATTAAATTCGCTTGGATGCTTGATCTTCACTTGATTGGATTAGTCGGTGTTGATCTCCATCATCTTTTGACTTTATCTCTATTAGTAGGCTTTTCAAATGGGCTTCAATCTCCAATTGGGATTTTTTTGAGTTCCTACAAGAGAAAATACATAATTCAGTATAAATGCATATAAAATAGATGCAATAATACCTATTGTAATTAAGATAATTATGCAATTTTATGCAATTATCAGCCCTACAGCCTAAAGATTAGAATTTCATAACGATCCCACACTCCCTAGGGTTACTTTGGCTTCTTAAAAACTCTATAAATAGAGTTACCCCCGTTTAGCATGGGTTTTGTAACTTTTTAGAGGTTGGGAGAAGCATGAAGAACTCTGGAGTAGGTGTAGATGCTTTGGAGACTGGGTCAAATCATTATCTTGTGTCCAGTTTAGCCATTGAGGTATTCTTATTAATCTTACTTTATTTAAATCCTAGTATTTCGTATGGTGATCATGAGAGACATAATCATTATCTTGTGTCTAGTTCTTTTATTGTTTTTGCCCGTGGGCGTAAGCTTTAAGCCGAACCACTTAAATCGTTTCTTGTTCTTTGTCTAATTATTGTTTTCGCTATTTCATTTCTCTTCTATTTTGTTGCATATGACTCCAAATCTAGGTTTTTTTAACAACAATTTTTAATTGTAGGCTCTTGCCTAATAAGAATTTTTTACATCCTCCTATAACCTAAATATTCTTTATGTTGTTAGGTCTTGTGTCCATTTATACCACTAATTTGACACCTAAGGCAACATGGCTAGAAGCTAACCTAATGTTGAATCTACTTTTGAGAGAGAATAAAGCTAAGGACTACAACCTTAGTTGAAGACTCTATAAAAAATCACTTTAGGGATTGAAATATTTTAATTTGGTAAAGATTGAAGAGGGTTTGCAGTTATGGCTATAGAGATTCCACTTATAACATTAATCTATGAGATAATAAATTCTAATTTAATGTCCTACCCAAACATAGTTAAAAAAAAATAACTAACCAAAATTTATGAACATTACCCAAGCCCATCATTGTAACATTATTAGTCTATACCATCATTCCATTATTGCTAATACAAACCATACATCAGATAGGAGATTCTCTTAATTGTCTTTATTGCACTAATCATAGAGGGTGGATTTCCTCTTGCCAAAAATCGTTTGGTACAGGTTACTAGGCGTTGTATGACACATGATGAAAAAATTGAAAAAACCATCATGACTTTTGAACCATTTATGTTCGGTTATGAATTGTGAATAGATTGTGTAATATGTATGCAAATCTATATGATATTTTGATATCCTAAAGATTCATGCCAGCTTGACCCTGTTTCGTTGTATGTTTTGTATAATTACTTACGAGCTCGTGAAGCTCACTCATCCATTGACAAATTTTCATATTAATGTTTAGTGAAGTGCAACCTTGGAGCAACCTTGGAGTGACCTTTGAAGCATGGCAATAGAGCTGTATGCGGGAGCTTTGATTTCTCATATTGTGATTAGAGAACTCAAGAATTTTTAGATGTTATTTTTGTTCACTTCCATTTATGATCATTGTGGGTGTTTAATTTGGATATTGATGGAATGTAAAGGATTTCGTTTAGAAGGTCATTTTAGTTGGAGATGTCAGATTTTATGTGATGTTTAGAAAGTTTTTGAATGAAAATTTATTATATAATTCTACTGCAAAATTGTGTGGATGTTTATATAATTCAATTGCCTATCATTCACACTACTAGTATCTGAAGAAGAAGAAGTTCAGGTCACGACAGAGATTCACACTATGTGGATTTGGGTCGTGACATCAACTTCCATTCCCATTTTCTCATCTATAATGTCTTTTACCTTTTTGAAAAGGCATTCATGATGTTTAATTGTATGTATTTTAAATTCTAAAAACATAGGAATCCAAGGATAATCATATTTAAATCTTATCCACATATCATATTCCCTATCTTAGGCCTTAAATTAATAATTCTCTTCCTTTTTTAATGTTTTTCCATAACCAAGAACTATTTCCTTTACATTTAATAACATCTTCTTTTGAAAAATATATTGATTTAAAAATTTTCACTCATAAAGCATTTGGATTCTTCAAAATTTCCTGTCCCTGTTTTGCTAGAAGAGATAAATTGAATTCATGAAGATCTCTAAAACTCATTCCTACTCCTTTAATTTTCCTTCAAATTCTCAGCTTATCTAATGTAACTTCATCACCATTGTTGATGTTGTTGTTGTTTTACTTGTTTCCTACCAAAATTTTATTGTCTTTATACATTGTGTCACAGATTTTTTTTAACAAAAAACATGGCATAGCATAAGTTAGAAGGGCTATCATCACTTCTTTGAATACTATTTAATTTCCAAATCAGCATTTAGATGTTGTTTTCCTTCATATGATTGGGGAAACAATAATAATTCTTACACAAATGTTGTGGGCATCCAGAAAAACAAGAAAGAGGCTTGTACCTCTCTAGTGTCTACTTGGTGTTTAGTTGAGGAAAAATGAAGTTTGTTAGGGGGATGATGAGTCTTGATCATGTGATTGGCTAATGCTAGGCTTTTTGGGAGACGCCACTAACTTAGGTTTACCAATGGGGTTGGACATCGGCTTCATAAGAGAAAGGAAGTCTAAGCCCCAAGGTCTAGAAGGTTAACTTCTAGTACTGGTCTAGTTCTCTTAGAGGCCAGGTAAGTTATTTTATTATGATTAGGAAAGGTGTTAGACACCCCAACTACCCATCTTTTTAGGGTGGCTTCTCGTAGCATGTATGCCATAAAGTGCCATAGGGTTGTGTGCCTGTTAGATGTAAAGTTATTAGTCTGGACCTCTCCTATGGTGTGATCACTGTAGTTGCACTTGAAACATAGTCTCAAGCTGCCTACATACCTGATCTTGTGTGGTTCAGGTTCCTAGGGTTTTGTTGGGATCAAACTACATATAGTTTTGGGGGTTTGTTGTGTGTACAAGTCTCGATAGTCAAACACGTCTGATTGTGAGAGTGATGCAGGGTAGGTTCATTTTAGTCCATTTATATACTTACAAAGTACTCCTCGCTATTGAAACATGTTAGTGAAATGGGGATCGAAACTGTCATACCAATCTGAGTGTGTTTAAGGACATGATTGGGTTTTAGCCAAGTCCTAAGGTCTTTGGGTCGTGAACCATTGCGACATGATCCTAGGATAAGGTGGAGACCATAAAATGTTAGAAAGTGTTAAAAGATAGTGATTGGGTAGGGTTACACAGCCTGACTGTGCTGACATAGCAGCCACGACACCAATGTTATCCCCTAGGTAAAACTCAGGTATCGGATACACTTGATACTTAAAAGTGTATGGTTTAACCTTACTGGGGTTGGTTTCGTAATTTGGAAGAGGTGTTTGTAGTGGTGGGTCCTCTAGGCCATGTACATGCATGCGGCCCTATGCCTCATCTTATGAACTTTCTGCAAAGGGACTAGTTTTAGGTTCACTTCCACTTTCATGTTGGACCTTATGGGTCTTTGATTTCATTTTGAATTTTATGTAATGTTTTGATAGACCTGATGCCTGAATTTCTTCAATGCTTGAATTTTAAGTTTAACGCCTTGACAAAAGTCCAATAGCCTGGTCTTGACAATTTAGGCCACCTTCGGGGGTTAAAAATTCTGGGGATTTGCATAGGGGTAAAGGGTCCCCTTGATGACATGCTGTATAAATTTCAGACCTTAATTCATTCTACAAAAATAAAAAAAATGAAACATCAAAACCAATATAGAAGCATGTTTTATCTCAGGCTTAATGCTTACATTTACACTAACGCATAGATTTTAGGTCTTGATGCCTGAATTTTCCAGAATGGAAATTCAGGCATTGGGAACTACAGGGGCCGATAGGCATATCTTGGCCCAACCCTCTCTATGTCTATGTGTAGGCTCTGAAGGGTTCAGCAACCATTGGAATGGGTCCCACAACCTGACGCCTGAATTGCAGTACTCTTGAAATTTTGGCTTGAAGCCTAGACAAAAACTCCAACAACTTGTTCTTTGGCCAGTTTGGACCCCTTTATGGGGTTTAAAAATTCTGAAAATTAAATGGAGGTAGAGGACCCTCTTAAATGTGTTGTGTAAAAAAATCAGACCCAAACTCGAACTACAAAAATTACAAAAAAAAAAAAATTTGTAAGGTACTGTGGTAAAAAATAAGTTTAGTAGAGACATGTTTTGTCTCCACTGTATAACCCCCTTTAAGAGGCAGTCATGGGGTATGTATTGCACATTATAGCAGTATGTAAAGAATATATAAATTAAATGATTGAATCTAACCTATAATTCAATAAGAAAGAGGGTTTAAGGTTACCTCTACCAAGGGTTGGGGTTAAGGTTAGGTGGTTGGGGTTAAGGTTAGGTAGCATTTCCTCTTCTTTCTTCCCGTCTTTCTCTTGCTTTCCTTCAAATTTCTTCTCAAAAAATTCTCTCCATTGAGCACAAAAATGGGGCTATTTATAGAGGTTTGGGGTGTGGTTAAAGGGCTAGGATCAATCCTAAAGACATAAGCCAATATTAGAAGGTGTGGAGACCAAGACACCTCTCCCATTGGTTGCGAGCAACCAAGGGCCAAGATTAGAAGGTGAGTGGATAAGTGAGAAGTCTAGGGCTAAGATTAGAATTAGGGTTTTCCAGAATGAGTGGTTGGGATAGAATTTGGGCTTTAATTGAATCAAGGATGAGAGATAAAACTTGGTTTGCTATCTATCACCTTTGATTGGTTGGGAGCAATCAAGGGACGAGATGGCTTGTGCTAAATGAGGGGTTAGAGATGAATCCTATAGATATTTGTTATTTAGGTGAATGATCTTGAGAGGGTACATAATGGTGCACAAGGTTTAGGGATACCAAGGGTCAGAGATGAAACTTGACTTGTCATCTAACACCTTTGATTGGTTAAGAGCAATCAATGGGTGAGATGGCTTGTGTTAAATGAGGTGTTAGAGATGAATCCTATAGATATTTGTAATTCATAAGATTGATCTTTGAGGGGGTATATGGAGGTGCACAAGGTTTAGGGAAACCAAGGGTGAGAGATGAAACTTGGCTTCTCATCTATCACCTTTGATTAGTTGAGAGCAATCTAGGGGTGAGATAGGTTATGCTAAATAAGGGGTTAGAGATGAGTCCTATAGGTATTTGTAATTCATGAGATTGATCTTAGAGAGGGTACATGGGGGTGCAGAAGGGAGATCCTCATCTAAGGGCTAAAGTGTTTGTCTTTAGTGTGAATGCATTTATGAGAATTAATGAGCTAGAAGACAAAAGTTATTTACTCATTAATGTTTAATAAATAAATTTCAGGGGAAAAAGTCCCTTTACTATACAATCTTACTTTTTGGGTTATTGTGCTTGAAAACATGCAAACTAAAAGTATATTTTTGAAGTCTCGAATGTTCTGGTCACAACAGATCAGTCGAAAATGAATTATGATAAGTGAAAGTTAGGGAATTAGGGCTTGATTAACCTCAAAATCTCTTAAATATTTACTAGAAGGATAAGATGATTAAATTGGTGTTTGAGATTTTTAGATAAAAGGTGACTTGGGTTTTGTGAGACACAAGCTCAAACCATTATGAAAAACTATACCTGAGTAGGAAATCGAGCTCGAAACCCTCTTTTTAGCAAGTGAAAAATCTTGACTGGAAATGTCATCGGAGTTGGCTGAGGTTACTATGGAAAATTGATGGCTCATATAGTATTGAAGGTCAGAGAGTCTCAGAACCATAGGAATTGACAGCATGGCCTTTGGGTTCTCGGGCAATCTTCAGGAGCTTTTCGAAGGAGGGTCACTTGGTGGAGCAAAGTGATAATAACTCACTAAAGAGTGGGGATTTTGGGCTACATTGGGTTTGTAATTGATCTTCTCTAAGCGATAGTCTTTTGAAGGCAAAGAAAAACTGAGAAAATGGGCCTAACCTTGTAGGATTCGGGTTCTGTGGGAACTCTTGGGGGTCCACCATGTGCCAAAATAGACAAAAAATGTTTTGATCTGATTATGAAAAATTGTGGTGATTGGGCTTGTAGAGTCTCCTAATGACATGGTTTAGGGTGACAGTATTTTAAGGGAATTAGAGTTGTAGAGAGATAGTCACTGATAGACTGAATTTTGGATCCCTGGTAAATTTTTGGGGGTCAGTTGAAGACCTAACAGTTGCCCCAAATTTACTACTCATTTTGAAGTATTTTAAGGAATCGGAGTAGATTGGTCCTGTAAATGTTTATACCTATTAGACAATTTTTTGAAGGTTTTGTAAATATGGAAAGATGGCCACTGACTATTCAAGATTTAGCTATCTGAGGAACATCTAGGGCCCATAAAGGTTAAATGCAGTCATAACTGCCTTGGTAGGTCTTTAAGAAGATTCAAGGTATTGGAGGGGTTTAAGGTCTCTACTATTTTTTAATCAAGAGACGACTTATTGAAGGTAAGAAAAAAATTTAGAGATGACCACTGACCTTTCTAAATTTGGATGTCGAAACCTTTGAGAGCTTTTTGAAGGTCATAAACAAACCAACAAATCTTGAATTTTTTAGAAAATTGAGAAATTGGCTATTGCCAGATTTGGAGAGGATTTGTTTCAAGGATAGTTCCTTGAAGAAGGCCAAAATTAGGGTGTGCAAGATCTGACATGATACCATTCAGGTGACAGGAGAAGTTTTGGAGGTTTCTTGAGGGTCCAAGGGCTGTTTTAAAGGTAAAAGGGTAAAATGGTAATTTTTTGAATATGATGCTTCACTATGAGAGATTATGGAGGTTGGATAATATTTTGAAGGTAATGAGATTGTAGTCTTGAGGTTGAACCCTCATAATCCTATCAATGCTTTTTGAAGAATTAGGGTTCGATTATAAATGATGCATTTTCACTAACCCTTGAGATGACATTGCATATGGCATGATATGGATGATGCTTTTGTGACCGAAATATTTGGGGAAGACTTCACAAGGGATGTCTAACCTCCTAGAGTCTAGGCCTGATCTCCCTAAACTAGGGTTGCCTAAGGACTGATTCTAAATACTGCTTTAATGTGCTTATTCATTCCATAAGAAAACTTGAGTCAAAATTTGAGTGCTGACAAATGCCCTTAATGACTTCTCTCCAATAGATTAGTTTGTATCCAATTCACATGTTAGTTGTATGAGCCACCATATATTAGAGTTATTAGATTACTTGTCCATGAAGTTTTAGAAATTTTACATTAACTATAGGTGTATTATGCTATCCTATAACATTTTGGGGCCACACAAGGAGACTTGAATATATAAAAACCTAGCTTTTTGCATGAAAGATTTTTTGATAACCATTTTTAATTTGCCTCCTATTTAGTTGATTTTTTGTAGGGGCGGCAATGTTTGACATGATCCATGAACCTGACACGAACCCAACATGAAATAAGTGGATAAGGGTTAACTGTTAATAAAATGGGTTGGATTTGGGTTGACTCATATAGTTGTATACCCTTAACTTGACACAAAATGAATCTGACCGACAACACAAAATAAGCAGGCTAGGGTTGACTGTAAACATGTTTTGGGTCAACCCGCTTTGACACGATTAGTAAATGGGTTGGGTTTGGGTTGGGCCATATAGTCGTATACCCTTATCTTGACACAACACGAACTCAACCCACCAACATGAATTGCCACCCCTAATTTGTTGACTCCCCAACAATCATTTCAAATGTGGTCCAAGTGGTCCAACTCAACCAGGTGGCTCCATATTAGGTGTATTTTTTTTAACATCAAATTTAAGAATAAAATCACTTACACCTATAACCCTTGCTTTCTAACAGGTTCAAATCATTTCCAATCTTAATGTAGAGATACATGGCCAGTACCTATCCAACACATGTCATGATGTTTGATAAAAGGTACTTAGATATACTACACAAATACTATAATACCCTCTTTAGAATGAATCTAGATTTTTTGGATGTGCTTATCCAGCTGATTTGTTGGGTAGTCAATCCTAATTTGTCACCTAAGAGTTGCAATAAATTAGAAATAGAGACTTTAATTAACACAATCACTATGGTTTAAAAAAATAATTTTTTTTAGCAAAAGAGTGAGAAAAGGCATTGTAGGTAGGGCTGTGAATGAGCTGAGCATAAGTCGAGCTTCACTAATCTCAGCTCGTTAAAAGCTTAGCTAGTTAAAAACTCAATTTGGTTAAAGGCTCAGCTCGTTGACAACCTTACGTACAATGCCTTTTCTCATTCTTTTGCTAAAAAATATTTATTTGGTGTCCAGAACACTAGGAGACTTCACATGGACTAAAATGGGCAAGGGTTAGATGAAATTTCAAATTTCCACCCATTTTATTCCAAATGAAGACACCTTGTGCCCTAGACACCATATATATATATATATATATATATATATATATATATTAAAATTTTGTATGTTGTATATTGTTATAATAGTAATATTCAAATAAGACAGATTAGGTCAATGGGCCACTAGGCTGTTGGACCTTTTTTTCTTTCTCGCTAGCAAGCCGAACCTACCTTTACGAGCCCGAGTCAAGCCTGAGCTTAGCGCATCAAGTTCATAACAAGCCTAAACTTTACCTTCATGTGACGAGCCCTAGTGGAGCTAGCTAGGCAAAGCTCAGCTCAACTCAACTCGTGGACACCCATAATTGAAGGTAAGTCCTCCAAGTAGAGATCAAGATATCCTTAAAGCTCTCAAGTGCTCAACCTGCAACTGCCATGAGTCATGAGACAACTACCATCACCCGCATCACAACGTGGTTGGAAGGAAGGTAATTGTTGTCACCCATAAGGGTCTATTGTGTCCAGAGGCTGTGGGTTACAACACAAGCAACCTCATCCACTCAAGGGAAACTCCAACCCCACTAGTTCATGACATCCTACAACTCGGGGTCCCTCCCTTCATTCTAATGAGTAGAAAGGTGGTGATGGGATTATGGCAAAACCATCACAATTGGTAGAGAAGAGGTTCAACACCAAGTTTACCCAAGAACAGGAGAAGATGTTGAGCTTTGCACAGAATGGTTTGTGATGATACCTAGGTCCGGTTCACCAAGACGATCGTCTAATCGTCCTCCTCGGGGTGCTCCTGGACGGGCCTGCTACCTGCAACTAACATGTGAGGAACGTCGGTGTGGTATTGGCCCCTTCCATTCTGACAATCAAGTCAATGTTTTAGAAGAAATTTAATTCGTGTTTACGTTGGATGTCTTTCCTTTTATACCTCCTCTTTAGCTAGTTAGGAGTGCCTATCTTACCTGTCAGGAATATTCCAAGTTTGTTAGGAAGTTGGAATAGAATACACATGGCTGCTCAGTATTGGTAGAATCTCTATGCTACTTCTTGTCTATAACTACCTCTAGTCTTCACAGTGGTTGGTTTATTCAAATCCATCTGAAGGTCATCTCCCTTAGGATGGTCGTTCATAGTTTCAAATGGTCTGTTGTCTGATTCTCGATCTGTCATATGTCTCTTAGTCTGTCACCTGACTCTCAGTCGGTCATCTGACTCTCAGTATGTCACCTGATTCTTGGTCGTCATACGGTCGATCAGCTTGTCATGCTCCACTCCTGATGCTCGGTTGAATCATAGTTGGTTTGATACTCATGTGGTCCTACCAGTGGTTTGGTGCTTGGTTTGCATGATAGTTGGTTTAGCCCAGGTGGGTTGCCCGATTTATGGGTTGAACCTTAGTGGTTTGCTTGATCGGTCAGCTTGGGCTAGATTCCTCATCATCATCTTCCCCCTATTCCCTAGCCTGTCAGTCTGATTGGATGTTGGGAATTCAGAGTGTTGCCCGAGATGATAGGCATGCCGTCATTTTGGTTTCACCTTCATTGAGCCCCATGCCATTAATAACGATACGATGCATCATGTTCGCTACCGTTTCTCCTCGAACTATGTGCTCATCCAATGATGGGGGTTAACTTAGGCCATTTGACTATCAGTGGGGTGATGGGAAGCTTATAAAGGTTGCCCTTATCCCTTTGATTTGTCCATTTGCATTTGAATCCCTTGTCCCTTTAAAGTTCTCCTTCATGCTCGCGTCCGTAGTTAGTTAGTAGGCTGCTTGTAGGGCGTCTGTAGGACATTTTAAGAATAATATTCATTTTCCAAACTTAGTCATTTCCATGGTTGGTCTTCTCTCATGACACTCAGGAGTCATTGTAGAAAATTTGTAGGCCGAGGGTTGTTCATGGTTAGTCCATCTTTCGGACACTGCTCGGGACTTGTTGTAGATCATTTGTATACCGAGGGTCAATTTTTTGGACTTGACCATTTTCATGGTTAGTTTGTCCTTCTAACACTACTCAGGACTTGTTGTAGATCATTTTGTAAACTGAGAGTTATTTTACTAGACTTAGTCCATTTTTCTAACATTGCTCGGGGTTCGTTGTAGATCGCTTTGTAGATCGAGGGTCATTTTATTGGACTTAGTCCATTTTTTTAACACCACTTAGGGTTTGTTGTAGATCGCTTTATAGACCGAGGGTTGTTTTACTAGACTTAGTCTATTTTCTGACACTACTTGGAGTTCGTTATAGATTGCTTTGTGGACCGAGGGTCGTTTTATTGGACTTAGTCCATTTTTTCCACACTGCTCGAGGTTCATTGTAGATCGCTTTGTAGATCAATGGTCATTTTACTAGACTTAGTCCATTTTTCTAACACCACTGGAGGTTTGTTGTAGATTGTTTTGTAGATCGATGATCATTTTATTGGATTTAATGCATTTTTCGACACCGCTCGGGGTTTATTGTAGATCGCTTTGTAGACCGAGGGTTGTTTTACTAGACTTAGTCCATTTTTTCGACACCACTCGGGTTCATTGTAGATCACTTTGTAGACTGAGGGTCATTTTACTGGACTTAGTCCATTTTTCCGACACCGCTCGAAGTTCATTGTAAATCGCTTTGTAGACTAAGGGTCGTTTTACTAGACTTAGTTCATTTTTTTGACACCGCTCGAGGTTCCTTATAGATCGCTTTGTAGACTGAGGGTTGTTTTACTAGACTTAGTCCATTTTTTAGACACTGCTCAGGGTTCGATGTAGATCACTTTGTAGACTAAGGGTCATTTTACTAGCCTTAGTCAATTTTTTCAACACTGCTTAGGTTTCGTTGTAGATTTCTTTGTAGACCAACAGTCGTTTTACTAAACTTAGTCCATTTTTTCGACACTGCTTAGGGTTCGTTATTGATCGCTCTATCCTACACACATTAACAGACACAAAAATTGTATTACTTCAAAATCGAACTTACATGCTCATTGGTAGTACCTTTTTAATTGCTCAATGTTCCACAGTCAAGGTAAAGGATTTCCTTATAAGGTTTCCAGGTAGTAGGCACCCGCTCGAGGGGACCTGGTTACTTGGTATGGTCCCTCTTAGTTAGGTCTCAGCTTGCCATCATTTAGGAGTTGTGTTGCCATGCTCACCTTGTAGAGAACTAGATCCCCATTGTCGAATCCCCTCGATTAGACCTTTGCATTGTAATATTTCATCATTCTCTATTGACAAGCTGCAATTTAGAGTGATGCTTCAGTTCTCCTCTCTTCTAGTAGGTCCAGGTTTAAGTGCAACTCTTTTTCTGTTTGCTCGCTTTGTAGTAGTTGAGTTCTAAGGCTCATGAGACCGATTTCAATGGGTATAACTACTTCACTACTGAAGGCTAGAGCGAAAGGTGTCTCTCCGGTCGGGCTCCTCGGAGTGGTTCTATATGCTCACAGGACTCTTGGCAGCTCCTCAGGCCATAATCCTTTCAATGCATCCAGCCTGGTATTGATTATCTTAGTATTGTTCTGTTGGTCACCTCCACTTGACCATTTGCCTAAGGTTGCATCGGAGAATAGAAGTGGTTCTTGATGCCTAGCTGAAAATTGTTTCCCATTATCTGTAATTATCACCCGAGGAATGCTAAATCGACACACTATGGACCTCTGACAAAGTCTTATATATTTCCCTCAGTGATGGTCACCAATGCCTCATCATCTACCCATTTAGTAAAATAGTCAACACCTACTACAAGGAATTTCCTCGGCCTCTTTGCTAAAGGGAGGGGACCCATGATGTCTGTCCTCCATTGAGTGAAGGGTTACGGTCCCATGATGGATGTGAGCTCCTCAGTAGGCTATCAAGGGTCATTAGTAAACCTCTGGTAGCTGTCACACTTTAGTACATAATCTGTCGAGTCTACCTGCATGGTCGGTTAATAGTACCCTACTCGAACAAGTTTGTGGACTAGCGATTGGTTACCTGAGTGGTTTCCACATATTCCTTCATGGATCTCTCTCATAGTATAGTCTGCCTCTACTGGTGACAAACATCTTAAGTATGGCATGGTGAAGTTCCGTTTATAAAGGGTGTCATTTATCAAAGTATACCGGCTAACTCTGAGTTTAACTTTTCTAGTCTCTCTTCTGTCAGGTGGGAGCTCTCTCATTTTGAGGAATCATACGATCGGGGTCATCTAATCATCTTCGGTCTCGTTTGTGCAGATTTTATCAATTGTGACATTCTTTGTGCTAGGTTTGGTGAAACGGCCTATTGGCAGTCGGTGTGCTGTGACATACTTGTCTTTGGATGCCAGTCGGGCGAGTCGGTCAGAGTGTTCGTTCTGGTTTCTGGGGATGTGTCCAATTTTGAATTTGTCAAATTGGGGCATGAGACCCCTTACCTTGGCCAAGAACCCTTGCATTCTATCTTCTTTAGCTTCATACTCTTCTATCACTTGTCCCTTGACTAACTTAGAATCGGTGTAAACAATGATCCGACTGGCCCCAACCTCCTTTACGACATTCAAACTCGTGATCAGTGCTTCGTATTCTATTTTATTGTTTGTTGCCTTGAATCCAAGTCGGATCGCATACTCGATCTCAATTCCCTCCAAAGTGGTCAAGAGTAGCCCAACACCACTGGCCGAGGCGGTTGAAGATCTATCCACATGTAGAGTCCAACTCACCCCTAGTAGGTTTCCCTTGTTTGATTCTGATAGGGTCAGCTCTGCTAGGAAGTCTGTGAGCACTTATCCTTTTATGGCAATCCTTGGGTGGTAATGGATGTCGAACTCACCTAGCTCTATGGCCCACTTGACTATTCACCCTGAGACCTTTGGTCTCTGCAATACTGCTCTCAACAGTTGGTTTGTTAGCACTATTATAGGATGAGCTTGGAAATAAGGTTTGAGCCTCCTCGCCATGGTTATTAATGTGTAAGCCAACTTCTCCAAGGGTGGATATCTTAACTCAGTGCTGTGAAGGGCTCTGCTGACATAGTATACTGGCGTTCAGATACACCCCTCGTCTCAGACCATAACTGAGCTCACTGTTATCTTAGACACCTCCAAGTACGGGTACAGGTCTTCTCCCTGGGTTGTTCAACCGATTCAGGGCAAGGACACCAAATATTCTTTAAGGTCTTAAAACACTTGGTTGGTCTCCTCAGTCCATTTGAATGCCTTCTTTAAGAGGCTAAAGAAATGGAAACATTTTTTGGTGAATCTTAAGATAAATCAGCTTAAAGCCACCACCTGTCATGCCAGCCATTGTACTTCCTTGGTGGTAAGTAGAGACCTCATGTTTAATATGACTCTAATCTTCTCGCAATTAGCTTCAATTCGCTTGTGAGAGACCATGAAGCCTAGGAACTTTCTTGTAGACACCCCGAATGCACACTTAGCTGGATTAAGTTTCATTTGGTACCTTCGTAGTGTACTGAGGGTTTCTTTTAAGTCATTTAGATTCTTTTTAGCTCTCATGCTCTTTACTAGCATGTCATCCATGTAGACTTCCACATTTCTCCTGATATATGCCTTGAACACACTATTTACTAATCTTTGATAGGTGGCCCCTGCATTTTTCAATCTGAATGGCATGACCCCGTAGCAATATGTTTCTCGATCGGTTATAAATGACATCTTTTCTTAGTCTCTGTTCTCCATCCGGATTTGATTATATCCAGAGAAGGCATCCATAAAACTGAGTAGAGCATGTCTGAAGGTAGAGTCAACCAATGAGTCTATTCTTGGAAGTGGAAAGTTGTCATTGGGGTAGGCCTTATTGAGGTCAATGACGTCCACACACATCTTCCATTTCTCGTTGCTCTTCTTGACTAGGACTACATTGGCAATCTAGTCAGGGTAGGTCACTTCTCGTATGAACCTAGCCTTTAATAATTTATCTACCTCCTCTACAATGGCCTGGTTTCTATTGGTAGTGAAGGTCATCTTCTTTTGTCTAACTGGCTTTGCTGAAGGGTCAACGCTCAACTTATGGGTAATCACCCTTGGATCAATCCCAGACATGTCAGTATGGGTCCACGCAAAGGTGTCCTTGTGCATGGTGAGAAGCTTTTGCAAGCAAAGCTTCAATTCTTCCAAAAGCTTCTACCCAACTCGAAAAACTTGCTTTAGTCTATCAGGATCAATGTTTAACTCCTCAAAGTCTTCCATTGGTCCGGTTTGCTTTTGCCGATAGTCCTCTCTTTCTTCTAAGTCATCGATGGTGAGGGCCTCCTTTGATCCTTTGACTCTCGAAGATGCCATATAGTACTCTTAGGTGGTCGTCTGATTGCCTCTAACTTACCCAACCCCCCCTCGGTCAGAAAATGCATTAACAAATGATAGGCATAGGTGATGACTTTAGCTGGTTTAATGTCAATCGGCCGATGATGGCATTGAATACCGAGGGGCAATCAACAACTAGAAAGTCGACTGCCTTGGTTACTTGTTGAGGGCTGACCACAACCATGACAAGGAGCGTGACCACTCCTGTAGGGTATAATTTGTCCCTGGTGAATCACACCAATGGTGTTGTTGTCGGTCAAAGTTTGTCTCTTCTAATTCTCATTTGTTCAAAAGCAGGTTGATACAAGATGTCAGTCGAGCTCCTAGTGTTTATGAGCACCCTCTTGGTTCGATGATTGGCTATGACCAGCATGACTACCAGAGCGTCGTTGTGTAGGTGTTGTACTCTGTAAGAGTCCTCTTCGGTGAATGTAATATCTTGTTGATCGACCCAAGGTAGCTTTCATTGCATGTCTGTTGAGTAAACTTTTACTTAGGTTGCTTTTACTTTCCGTGAGTGGGATTTCTAAGTTGAGTTTGATTCCCCGCCTCCACCGGATCCACCCATAATGACTTTTACTTCTCGCAATATCTTTGGCTCGGGACTCTTACCACCTGAGGGCCCCTCATCTGCCTTTTGATGGACTTGAGGGTGATGAGCTACAAAACGCCTCAACCTGCTTTATTAGATAAGCGTCTCTATCTGCTCCTTCAAGTTAAAGTAGTCCTCCATGTTGTGGCCATGGTCCTGGTGAAACTGATAGTACTTCCTTTGAGACCTTTTTTCTAGAGGGGTCTTGAGCTTCTTGGGCCATTTCAAAGACAAGTCGTCCTGCATGTACATAAAGACCTATTCAAGGGGTAAGTTAAGGGGAGTGTAGGCTCAGATCCGTTAAGCTAGGGTCCTAGCCTCCCTCGGCCTTGTCTCTCAGTTGGGCACGATCTTGGTCCTAGGCTCTCACTTTGCTGTTTTTGGTCGTTCATCTCTTTTCCTCTTCATCTGCTCTCAGAGTTCAACCCCTCAGTCTCTCTGGATAGCCATGGTGTCTTCCTCATTCATGTGCTTTTAGGCTTAAAGAATTAATTCAATCAAGTTGTTGGGGGAGATTTGGAGAGGGAGCATAAGAACGTTTTAGGAAATAACCCACCCATGAAGGCGCATCAAGGTTTTGTAGGTTTTAAGGTGGTCAAAGGGGTCTCGGTTCCCATCGATAGCCTCCATCTGAGGGATCCTGAATTTCTTGAGGAGGGGGCAGGCCATGACCATCATAGAGAAAGAGTGATCGGTCTTCTATATCAAAGCCTCAACTGTGGAAGAAGCCCTTCCTCTGATAGTTTCTATCATGATATTCAGATTGCTTTGCATCTTTTGCATTTGTTATTGCTCGATCGCTGCTCCTCTTCCTCCCACTCCATTGGTTTGATGGGACGTCAGAGCACCAGGGCCGTGGCTGTCCGCCTGCTTTCCTCGTCCATCGTCCTGTTCCCCTTTATGCTCCTTGTGGGTAGCCTTATGCGTTTCATTGTCACCGGAATGCTAATGCTCTTCCTACATCATGAGCATTTGATTAAGTTCTTGGTTTTATTGTATGATTTGTTCTATGCTCTAGTTGAGGTTTTGTATCTACTTCTCTAAAGCAACGATTATGGTGGCCTCGACTTCCCTTCTGTCTTGGTTGTTCATCAACAAATTGTTCCAGCGAGCCTCTATCATCCCCGACCGAGTTTCAACCATGCGACTTTTGTTTTGTTAGAAATTGCTTTGTGTTTCTCACAAACAGTGTCAATTGATGATACCTGGGTCTGGTTCACCAAGATGATCGCCTAATCGTCCTCCTTGGGGTGCTCCTGGATGGGCTCACTACCTGTAACCAACACTTGAGGAACGCTGGTGTGGTGCTAGCCCCTGCCACTCCAATGCTCAAGTTAGTGTTTTAGAAGAAATTCAATCCCCCTTTATGTTGGATGTGTTTCCTTTTATACCTTCGCTTTAGGCGGTTAAGAGTACCTATCTTACTTGTCAAGAATATTCCTACTTTGTTAGGAAGTTGGTGTAGAATACATGTGGCAGCTCAGTATTGGTAGAATCTCTATGCCACTTCTCATCTATAACTACCTCTAGTCTTCACAACAGTCGGTTCATTTAGATCTATTCGATGGTCATCTCCTTTAGGATAGTCGTTCAGAGTTTCAAATGGTCTGTCATCTGACTCTCGGTCAATCATATGTCTCTCAGTCTGTCACTTAACTCTCGGTCGGTCATCTAACTCTCAGTCTGTCACCTGATTCTTAGTCTTCAGACGATTGATCAGCTAGTCATGCTCCACTCTTGATGCTCGGTCGGATCGAAGTTAGTTTGATACTCATGTAGTCCTATCGATGGTTTGGCACTTGATTTGCATGATAGTCGGTTTGGCCCGAATGGGTCGCCTGACTGATGGGTTAAACCTGGGCGATCCGCTTGACCGGTCGGCTCGGACTAGATTCCTCATCATCAATTTAGGTGGAAGAAGAGAAAGAAATAATTAGTAGTAAGAGAGTAATAAATAATTGATTATTGTGAGAATACCTACTGTTTTATGAGAGCTACCCATTTTGGTTTCATAGATGATCGTGTTAACCAAGGTTTCTATTCCTAACTTAATCAAAGAGAGAGTTGAGCTGATAAATTAGAATTGATAACCATAACCTGGTTGGTGGAAGAAGATAGATTAGTCAAAGAGAGAGAAAACGATTGATCTTGGTGGGAATAATGGATTAGGTGGCATATTAGGATTACCAACCAAATCTAGTAAAAAGATAAAAGAAAAAAAGCGATTGATAACGGTTCTAATAACTGCTGCATGTCTATTTTGAGCCACATCCGGTGCTGATGTGCCCGCCCACTGACGGAGGACGGAGAGGAGCGGATACAATCCACCCTCCTTTCCATATCCTTTGATTTAACGTGTTAGAGGGAGAAAGACGTTTTGACTTTTAATTTGTTTAAAAATATATATACTTTAATATATATCTCATTCTTTTTTATTCTGTCCGGATTTTGTACATACAAAGTTCGTGTGCAATGCATGTACATGGATCAAGGGATAGACTCATCAATGTCAAAAAGTGATAAACACCCCCAAATAAGTGTAAATCACTTTTCGGTGCTGATGTGTGTGCCCCTTGGTCTGTGTGCACACTTTGCACACTGATCCCCCAACCCCACAAAAAAAAAAAAAAAATGATATTATTAGCTGAGGTTCCTGTTCCTAATTTAATGTAATAGTTTGGTGGAAGATTGGGACTGCTTACCCAATAAAACAGGTATTGACGTCTAAAATTCAAACCGGGTTTCTAACACCAATACAGCATGCAATCCCCCCCCCCCCCCCGCCCCAAAAAAAAAAAAGAGAGGAAAGAAAGAATGTAAATTTTATCAACGGAGAATGATTGTACTGATGAAACAAACTTTGTAGTCATACCACAGATTGACACGTGATGTATTTTTGAATTTGGTGCCTCTTTTTGGATACCTACTCTTTCAACTGAGCAATTATTTTTTGACGTTTTAACCCCAAAGCACCACATGTCACCTTATAGATCATCA
>JAOXJP010268408.1:0-20381 GCA_025762735.1 Platanus orientalis | reverse complement strand
AAAGTGAAATGATACTTCCCCTCTGTCTTGTCTCACAACGTCGCACAAAGAGGGGTGTCGCAGAGGATACTCCCTTTCCTTCGCCATCTAAAAGATCCTTATTTGCTTTAAACATTAAAATAAATGAGGAATGATCTGGTGCAGCAAATTTTATGTAGCTTTTTGTAGTATGAACAAAAACATGAGTATTTTGTTTTCTCAACATGGGTTTTGTCTTTTTGTGATCTTTTTGTTCATGCTACAATAAGCTACAGAAATATTTGCTACAGTTGATTATTTGAAAATTTGAAATAAGCTTCTAAATGCAATATTTCATTAATCAATGCCTCCTGACGTGGGTTGTTGCGGCATGACCCCTAGAGAGAGAGAGAGAGGCTCAAATCCCCAACAACATTCCGTCGATTGTAATATTGGCTGCCTCTCCGGCCAGTTTTGCGGTTTGTAATATTAGCTGCCTTTCGCATCAGCTACGCGGGATCACTCAATGATGCGATTTGTCTGTGGGCCCGAGTGACCCTGTTCACCCCCAAAAATTATAGTACTTCATAATGATCCTTTGACGGCCTTGGCTTGTTACATGAGTCTATATTTCAAATTTTGTTACGTGAAAAGAAGTGTCAATATTTCCATTATCAGAACCCGGGCGGGTTTGATGCTCCCCATTAGGGAACACCCAAAGTCCTCCTACTTGCTGTGTAACACAACGTTGAAAAGTGAAAGTCATCTCTCCCAAAAGGTGTAAATTACTTGTGAAAATTATCACGTTGAAAAAGTGATTTACACTTTATTGGGGAGATAATTTTCACTTTTCGATGTGATATGTCCCCATGTATGCAGGAGGACTTTAGTTGTTCGTTAAGGGGATGCACCAAATCGTTAGGGAACCAGTTGTGAGTCTAAGGGTGTTTCCTCATAATGTTACACCACAAGTATCTTGCATATCTGGCCAGTAAAACATGTAGCTTTCCAAGATAAAGAAAGTGGACAATTGTTTCCTAATGGAAGCTTGTCTGTTACTGGTTCATATGGTTACTGCCTTGGTACCCACCATTGTTGCTTCTAAATCTTTGAACTCCTCAGATGTTATTGTGCTTTGAACAGATGAAATCACAATGAAGAGTTGATAAAAGAACTTGATCATTTTGTTGAACAATTTCCACAAGACTCTGGATCCTCTCTTGCAAAAACAAGAGAGGCTCCATCTTGCATCAAGGAGGCTATGACATGGGGTGAGAAGAAGGTAGTCCGACCACAAGTTTTATTACCACTAAAAAAACAAACCCACAAGAATTAACATGTAGCCATATATTACAAACCAACCCTAGTTCCCTTATTTGTGGTTCAAAATACATGTTTGTTGCTACTGGTCCTCGTATGCAATATGGAGCCTCTTGTGCAAGAAAGGAGGTCTTGAGTCTTGTTGCAACCTTTTAAGCATTTGTTGTGTTGAATATTTTAAATATTGAGAAGTTGGTGAATGCCTCTAGGAAACAGAGCATTCGTAGACCTCTTTCCACTCACCTATCTTTCCGCTTTGGTGAAAGCCTTGGCGCGTGAAACCACCTCCAGCTCACCCTGCTGCCACCTACCAACCTTTCTCTTTAAGCTTCCAAAAAGCCCTTGAATCTCACCCACCTGCAAACCACCTCTTACGATGAATACCTTGGTCATCCCATGCCTGTGCACCCAGTGGCTGAAATGCTGATGAGGTCAACATATTGACCAACCACCAAGAGACTGTGCGAATGGGAAAAGGGCTAGCGAGTGTGCCTCTCTCCCTCTCTATATAAATTGAGGATGGTGCATGAGGTAAAGGGTGTGGTGTTCTTCTGTTTTGCTGCTGAAGAGAGAGGTTAGAAAAAGTTTTCAGAACGTGAAGAAGAGAAAAAGATGAAGAGCTTCTCTTCAAAAGGGTAGTGGGTATTCCACATTTTGATGTTCCCTCTTCTTCTTCTCTCTCTCTATAGCTCACCAACTCTCTCTCATTCCTATCACTCACTGATTCATCATAGTTCTATTTCCATTTTATGACTATAGAGTACTTGGTTGTGGCCTTGAGTTCTCCAATCAAGACTTTGATTGTGACTATTGAGACCTTGGTTCTTACCTACACACGCCTCTTGAAACAACCATCTCCTTTGAGAGAATTAGCTCGTCTCAAAGAGTTGAGTGAAATCAATACTCAGTGTTATTAAAACATACTACATAGCTTAAGTTTATCATTTATTCAAGCACTAATGGAAACGTTAGCTGCTGAACTTTTGAAAAATCATAAGACATAGTGACCCCGGGCTTTAAGTAACAATGAAGGCTTATTCGTCTCTGCCGGAGAGTGTAACTCCGTAACGAGACAAAGGTTCTATCCGAACGAGATTGTATCCCAGAGTTAACTTCACCGAATTCCTTGTATAATACTGGGAGGCCTCGATTATCTTCAAGAAACTCAAAAATGACACATTCTTTGTCTTAGATGAATCGACATTTAAACATATTTTAAAAAAACTCAAAGTTTGAACTTTAAGTTAAAGTGCACAACTGATAGTCTAAAGTGCACGAATGACCAAATCTAAAGTACGTGAATGACCATGTCTGGAATGCACGGATGAAAGTCCAAAGTGCGTGGATGAACTCAATCTAGGACCCTTGAAAGCAAAGTGTTTTAGTGTGCGAATGCCAGTGCGTGAATGATTGTGTGTGAATGAACGATTTTTTGTGCTATTAAATTGTGCAAAATTATTTAAGTACATTGTGTGATTGTCTCTAATTGCATTTGAAGTTCGTCCTAATTGATTTCCCTATCTACAAAAGCAACAATTTGAAGATATGTCTGCTCCATTTGTGCAACCAGGGCCCTTTCCCTTTGAATCTACCTGATTTAATAGAGATAACTTTGAGAGATGAGAAGAAAAGATCGAGTTTACACTGAGACAGTTGAATATCCACTATGTGCTAACTTGTGCACCTCCACTAATTTCATCTGAGGATGAAATTACACTTGATGAAATCGATGTCGCTCTTGAAGCAAACAAGAATTAGGAGGCAATCGACTACAAGTGCCGCCATATGATTTTGGAAACACTTTTTGGTAGCCTCTTCAATCAATTCGTCAAGAAGACTAAGGCTACATAAGAACTGTGGGATGCCGTAGTCAAAGTCTATAAGGGCGAAGCTGCTGGGAGCAAGAAATTCAATGTACAAAGCTATAGAGAATTCAAGATGATGGATAGCAAGTTAGTTTTGGAACAAACTAAGGATTTCCAAAAGATTGCCAATGTAATCACTACTATAGGGATGTTTCTAGACCCTGTATTTCACTACAACGGACTGATTTCCATATTACCTCCATTATGACAAAATTACAAAACCAAGTTCATGCATGAAACTGAGGACATAGAGCTTGACACTCTAATACACCACCTTTGGGTGGAGGAGTTGACAAGGAAGAAAGGAAAGAAACCTGAGCCGATTGAGAAGGCTCATATTGTTGAAAACAAGCCTAAGGGCCAACTTTCTCCAAGGAGAAAAGATTTCAAGAGAACTGACAAGGACCGGAAGAAGCCCTATGACAAGTACTATGAAGAGACAAAGACCAAGATGCATGCACTGCTACATCTGTAGCAAGACAGGTCACCTGGCAAGAGCCTACCGCAAACATAAGCATGGCAATGATTGATGCAGCAAGAAGAAGAACAAAGGCAAGCAAAAATCCAAGATGAGAAGCTTTCTGTTATTATGATTGAGGCCAACATGGCAGGAGAGGAGACTGATTGGTAGATAAATACTAGTGCCACTAGGCACATCTGTGGTAATCAAACTTTGCTCACTACCTATCAAATAGTGGGGAAAGGTATGAACATGTTCATGAGAAACTCATCATCCTCCCAGGTCATCAGAAAAAGGCACAATAGAGTTACGGTTTACCTATGGGAAGACCATTACCCTCAGAAAACTCCTATATGTCCCAGACATCAGGAAGAACTTCGTCTATAGATCATTGCTGAGCAAACATGGCTTCAAGATGGTGTTCGAATCTGATAAATTTGTATTTACCAAGAAAAAAATATTTGTAGGCAAAGGATTTGCCAAATCTAGAATATTCAAGTTTAATGTTATGAATGCAATGTCTTATATTTTTGCTTACTTGATAAAGTCTTGTGAATTGTGGCATAGTAGATTAGGTCATGTTCATTATAACAAGGTCAGACACATGTGTAATTTAGAACTCATTTACAATCTCGATAATATAAATAACAAGAAATGCATTGTGTGCAGTAAATGTAAAGTCACATGCACATCATTCAAAATCGTGTAGAGATCACTAAATATGCTAGACCTAATACACATCAACATCTGCGAGATGACGAACACTCTCTCTAGAAGAGGGAAAATATACTTCATAATCTTCATTGATGATGTGTCAAAATACACCTACGTGTACCTACTAAGAACTAAAGATAAAACATTTGAGTTTAAATCTTATAAAGCTAAAGTTGAAAATCTCCTTAACCTGAAGATCAAGGTATTGAGATTTGATAGGGAGGCAAATACATGGATAATGAATTTATTAAATTCTATGAAGATTGTGGGATCCACAGAGAGATATCAACACCTTATACTCCACAACAGAATGGGATTGCAAAGAAAAATAATCACACTTTGACCAAAATGGTCAACACCATGTTGATAAGATCTGGTTCATATTTAAACCTATGGGGTGAGGCATTGTTGACTGCCTACCATATACTGAATAACGTTCCTTAAAAGAAACTAGAGACTACTCCATATGAGATATAGAAAGGAAGAAAACCCAATTTGAGCTACTTTAGAACCTAGGGATGTTTAGCTCAAGTGAAACTGCGACACGAGCATACCTCAAAGGTCGGACCACGAGTAATTGATTGCGCTTTCATTGGATATTCCATGACAAGCAAGACTTACAGATTTATGAATCTGGAGACCCCTAGTCCACACACTATTATTGAATCCACCAATTTTGAGTTCTTTGAGAACATGTTTCCCTTCCGGATGACCACAAATATAGTGGGGGTTGATGTCACAAACTTTAAGAAAAAAGACAGAGCAACTAAGACAACTATGCCTCTATCTCGAAGAAGTATTATAAAGAGGAATGAAAAGGACTTTGGTCTTGATTTCTCTGTTTGTGTTGTTGAAGGAGACCCGCTCTTCTACGATGAAGCTATGAGGTCATATGATGCTATGTTCTAGAAGGAAGCAATTGATGATGAAATGCATTTTATAACGTCAAACAACATGTGGGTTCTAATGGATCTCTCTTAAGGAAGCAAGGTAATTGGTTTTAAGTGGATATTCAGGAATAAGCTTAAACTTAACAGCACAATTGAAAAATACAAAGCCCACTTAGTGGCTAAAGGGTTCAAAGAGAAGAAAGACTTTGACTACTTCGACACCTGTGCACCTATTGCAAGAATCTTGACTATTGGGTTGTTGCTGGTCATGGCTTCTATAAATAACCTGGTCATACATCAGATGGATGAAGAAACTGCCTTCCTGAATGATCAGTTGCAAGAAGAAATCTACATGGATCAACCCGAATGATTCATAATGTCTGGACAAGAGAAGAAAGTGTGCAAGCTAATAAGATCCTTAAACAGACTAAAACAAACACTCAAACAATGGCACAATAAGTTCAAATAGACTCTCATCGGCAATGGATTCACATCCAATGATGGAGACATGTGCATTTACTCTAAGATCAATGGAGAGTTGTGTGTAATCATCAATCTTTACATGGATAACATGTTCACCTTCGGAACTGATGAATACTGTGTCAATGACACAAAGAGGTTTCTGTCATCTGTGTTTGACATGAAAGACCTAAGGGTTGTTAAAGTGATTCTTAAAATCAAAATCATTCAAGATGATAAAGGCATTGTGATTTCACAATCTAGCTACATTGAGAAGGTACTCAAGAAATTCGATATGCTTGAGACCATTCCAGCATTTATCCCAATAAATCCCAACTTTAAGTTGATGAACAATATAGAGAGTCGAGTATCACAATACAGATACTCACAGATTATCGACTACTTAATATACGTCATGTACTGCACTCAGCCTGATATCGCCTTTGCAATAGGGATGCTTAGTGATCTACTAGCAACCTAGGGAATATGCACTGGAATACATTTTTTACGGTTCTACGATATCTAAAAGGAACCATGAACTATGGAATTCACTACGGCAAGGATCATGTTGTTATCGAAGGACACAATGATGCTACTTGGAACTCTGATCCAGATGATTCCAAATTTGTGACTACTTGGATTTTCACTTTAGTAGGAGGTGCGATCTCTTGGAAATCCAAAAGAAAAACATGTTTGACCCATTCTTCAATGGAGTTAGAGTTTGTAGCCCTGTCTTCGACAGGGGAAGAGACAAAGTGGTTAAGAAATGTCATGGTAGATGTACTAATATGGGACAAGCTTGTGCCGGCCTTAACCATCTACTGCGATAATCAAATTGCCATCTTTAAGACAAACATCGAGAATTATAATGGAAAATCCAAGACCGTACACCTAAAAAACAATCATGTAAAGGGTCTTATCGTTGACGACATTGTGGTCGTATAATATGTGAAGTCCAAAGATAACTTAGCAAACTCGCTCTCAAAAGGCTTGAGCAAGAAGTTAACCTCCAGTACATCAAGGGGAATGGAACTTGAAAGCCTCTAAGGTGTATTTTGACTAGATATCCAACCTGACTGCTCAAGGTTCAATGGGAAACCAACCTGACGGCTTAGGGTTTAAGGTGTCAAATGTATCACCTACTTGTAAGCATAAGTTTCAATTAATGAAATGTGTCCCTTCCTATAGTGAGCCTACAAATGCAATTCTTGAAGATGAATGTATAGTTCTTATAAAAGGTATTTCATGTAGAACATGTGCTTGTTACCTGTGAGTTAACCCCGCGGACGATGAAGGATGAGAATGTAAATCTCTTAATGAATTCTATAGACCTAGATTGGATTGGGGCTTACCAAAGCTCTTAATAAAATACTCACCTATCTGAGTGTGGAAGCTGGTCACTTCCTTCGAGACCCAGGCTGTCTCTAGAGCACTTCAGTAAACTGGGGGTATAGCAAGACCTTAAATACTAATCTAATTGTGAAAATGAATAAAGCCTTTATGGGAGGACTACGCGTGTGATAAGTCTTGGTTGTCAGAAAACTCAATTCAAAGATTTATAAACTGAAATAATCCAGAAATACTAATGTTTGTCTACACTACGTAAGGGTTCAAGGTTGATGCCACCTTTACTTATGCACGGAGACCTCACTTAAAGCCTGTTATAAAATCACTAAATAATCATTTAAAATAAGTGAGGGATTGTTGAATATTTTAAATATTGAGAAGTTGGTGAATGCCCTATTTCCCATTCTGAGAAACAGAGCATTCACAGACCTCTTTCCACTCACCTATCTTTCCGCTTTGGTGAAAACCTTGGCATGTGAAACCACCTCCAGCTGATCACCCTGCTACCCACCTACCAACCTTCCTGTTTGAGCTTCCAAAAATCCCTTGAATCTCACCCACCTACAAACCACCTTTTACGGTGAATACCTTGGTCATCCCAAATCTGTGCACCCAGCAGCTGAAATGCTAATGAGGTCAAAACATATTGACCAACCACCAAGAGACCGTGCGAATGGGAAAAGGGCTAGCGAGTGTGCCATCTCCCTTTCTATATAAATTAAGGTCGGTGCATGAGGTAAAGGGTGTGGTGTTCTTCTGTTTTGCTGCTGAAGAGAGAGGTTAGAAAGAGTTTTCAGAACGTGAAGAAGAGAAAAAGATGAAGAGCTTCTCTTCAAAAGGGCAGTGGGTATTCCATGTTTTGATGCTCCCTCTTCTTCTTCTTCTCTCTCTATAGCTCAACAACTCCCTCTCATTTCTATCACTCACTGATTCACCACAGTTCCCTTTTCATTTTATGACTGTAGAGGACTCAGTTGTGGCCTTGAGTTCTCCAGTCAAGACTTTGACTATGACTATTAAGACCTTGTTTCTTGCCTTGAGGTCTCCAGCTACACACTCCTCTTGAGACAACCATCTCCTTTGAGAGAACTGGCTTGTCTCAAAGAGTTGAGTGAAATCAATACTTAGTGTTATTAAAACACACTACGTAGCTTAATTTTATCATTTATTCAAGTACTAATGGAAATGTTATGCTACCGAACTTTTGACAAATCATAAGACATAGTGACCCCGGGCTTTAAGTAACGGCGAAGACTTATTCATCTCTATTGTAGAGTGCAACTCTGTAGTGAGACAAGGGTTCTACCCAAGCAAGATTGTATCCTGGAGTTAGCTTGGCCGAATCCCTTGCACAATACTAGAAGGCCTCGACTATCTTCAAGAAACATTAAAGTGACACCTTCTCTGTTTCAGATGAATTGACATTTAAACATACTTTAAGAAAACTCAAAGTTTGAACTTTAAGTTAAAGTGCGTGAATGACAATCTAAAGGGTGCGAATGACCAAGTCTAAAGTGCGTGAATAACCATGTCTAAAGTGCACGAATGACCATATCTGGAGTGCACAGATGAAAGTCCAAAGTGCGCGAATGCCAGTGCGTGAATGAACGATTTTATGCGCTATTAAATTGTGCAAAATTGTTTGAGTACATTGCATGATTGTCCCCAATTTCTTTTGAAGTTCCTCCTAATTGGTTTCCCTATCCAGAAAATCAACATGCTGCGGCTGTCCCATCTAGTCAAAATCAAAAGGAGGAGGACCAACATTGATTCCCCGACTCAACCAAAGTGGATTTCCTATACCCTATGTGGTTGCCTTGAATTGAATAGAAAAATATAGAAAAGAGTAGAAAAGAAAATTACGTTAGAAAATAAAAAATTTGTAATTTTTTTTCTTTTCCTAAGGTTGTTTGGATGCCAAGAAAAAGAAGAAGAAAACACTTATGTGTTGCAATTTTCTTGAGAACTTCAGTATTTTCAGGTAAGAATAGTTGTGTGAAAATAATACAGTAGTAGACAGAAAATAGTTAATTACATGAAAAAAATTCAGGGTTTCTGGTTCTTTGCAACTAGACAGCTTGAAAATGATTTTCATGAAGAAATTTTGCCAATAATAATGAGAAAACCAGCTTTTTCATGGCAACCAAACAGGGCCATAGTGAAAAAGCTTGCAGCAATCCTCTTGCATCAGGTGCTGGACAACATGTGATGGAAAAAAAGTGAAAAAACATACAGTATTGAACGCAAATATGTGGTGGTTTGCTTTTTCCACCACGTGTCACCCAATGTCTGGTACAAGAGGGCTGCTTCAGGTTTTTTCGCTGTAAGAAATCCACTTTGCGATTTAACAGCAAGTCCTTAACGACCAAGTACATTTGACATCCTTGAATGTTCGTAATATTGACTGAATTTAATTCACCAATTAAACATGCCCTTTAAAACATCTGCTTCATCCAAGACACATCAGCCAATAACATTAACCTTCCTTTATATGATTAGTTACCTAATTTGATGGTTCCGGTCTGGTTCATAATTGCAATTTACAAGAAAACACAATTCATTAGAGTAGGCCTTTATAATTCCTCTTGATTTTTTTTGGGTAACTAATTCCTCTTGATTTATGTAGTAGGTTTTTTTTTGTTCTTCAACAAGAGTAGTTATATGGTTTTATAATGTCTCTCCTTAAAAGAAGGATGTCTTTAGCAAGTGATCTAAAATCATGATCTAACCCTAGACTGCTATCTAGGTTTAGTTTTGGTCTGCTTGGTTTGTAATATGGGTCACAATCTCCATTTTGGCTTGATTTAAAATTGCATTGAAAAGCCTGGTCTAAGATCGCAGCCTATCGATCCTCAAATCATGATAATGAAAAGTGGCGTCAAGTAGCTAGAAATACACACTAACATATGAGGGTAATTTGGGATTTTAACATATAAAACGTAAAACAATCTCTCCTTCTCAATTAACCAAATGATTAGTGCAATCTGATCTCAAAATTGTGGTATTGATCTGATGTCTAAATCACAATCTTCAGATCGCTTGTCAAAGACAGCCAAAGTATTCCAAACCAAGTTGTGGTTCAACAGGAGCAACATCTTTAAATTCGCCAAATTCATAGAACCAAAGGAAACAGGCTTACACAACAACTCGCTAGGAATCATTTAGGCCGTGTTTGGCAGCCACCTGTAATGAAATCATTTCATTTGAAATTTCGAGGGCATCTGTAGTCACAAGGTGTTGCTTCAAAATGAATTCATTCAGATTTTTACTTGATAACATATATCATTTCATTTTATAAATTAAACTTAAGATGACTTCATTTCTAATTTTAGTTAACAAATCGGTATAAATCTGAATGAGTTCATTATGAACCATCATCACTTTATGGCTACAAATGCATTAGAATTTTGAAATTAAATGATTACATTACATGCATGTGGCTGCCAAATAATTCACCCCTTAACTAGCAATTTAAATATATAGCAATCCCCAAATAATTGGGATAAGGCTATTTTTGTTGTTGTTGTTGAGTTGAAACTGTTCAAATGAGTTTCATGTGAGCCTCTCTTTTAAACCCACACCTCCTTAATATTCTTGCTTTGCTTCGGGCAACACCTACCTAAATTGCCAACAAATCCTGGCCATTGCCATTTGCATCTTAATTAATGGCATCCACTCAAACTCTAAATCAGGTTTGTGGAACCCAAAGTTTCGCTCAGACTCGGTAGTCCTTCGAGACAAGAATTTGGTTTGATAGGAAATTAGTTGTTTTTTTAGAAGTTCTGCTTTATAGGGAGGTCAGTTTGAATTAGAACTGTATTCAGATGGTAGATGCCAGAAATGAGTGAGGAGAACTGGAAGGGAAACACCCCCTAATGGGATGGTTAAACTTTAAACTTGTTCAGGGGAAACATCCAATAAACCAAAGAAAGAAACACTCAGGAAATTCTCCCAAGAAATGAAGTTTGTACAAATAAGTGCAAACAGCACCAGGGTGCGGACACATTGGTGCTGACAAGTGATAAACGGCCCCCCAAAAATGTAAATCACTTTTCGGTGCTGATGCGTCAGCCCCCTGGTTCCGTTTGCACATATTTGTACGAAATTCATTTGTACCTAATCCCAGCTGCCTTTACTATCTTTGTGAAAAAGAGTTTGTAACCAATTAAGGCAACTAATGATCCACTCATTTATGGTGGAATCATTAATTCCCTTTTTTTTGGCTATGGCATCAGCCACTTTATTCTTAATCCTATTTACATGCTAAACTCTAACTAATTAAACTTTAAAAACAATAACTTGCAATCCTTCACACACATTCTTATTTTTCTAGGACACTCCAAGACTTCTTTCATAACTTTTACCACTGCCAGTGAATCCCTATTTATTCCAAGTGCCACCACTGATTTTAATCCAAACAACAAAGCTTAACATTCTGCTTGTAAAGCTGTCTACAGATATCATATCCCCTCTTTTAGCACAGATAGTGATATTCACATTCCTGTCATTTAATTCTTTGTTTAAAACACACCACCAAAGTTTAGTTTCACAAAGTCATCTCAAATATTCTATTGACCTCTTTGCCTAGTACTCTTTATGTCTACATCTCTCCTTTGGAGATTCAAATTCTCTATTTCCTACATTAATTTGCATGCATTAATCAAGAGAAATTGCATGGTAAAGCATTTTTTAAAATATTATATTTTTCACATGTTTTCAAATCTTCTAGCAAATAACAGCAATACATTCACTAATTCATATTCTATTATTATTGTTAACATAAGGTAATAATAACCATTTCATTATACAATCCTTGAAACATATTACATCAGTTGTCTGTATTCCTAATGATAATTGTGATGCATACCAATCCTCTTCAATTAATGATAACATGAGACTAAGCCATGTAAAATAGTTTCATTTTTTCTCTTTACACATATACATAAGCAATATTGAATCAATGTCAATTTTTTTAAATGATTAAGATTTATTTTCATTAGTAAAACTTGCAATGTAAAGCTTCAATGCAAACTTTCCATAAATTTTTTTTTTAATATTTTAGATGAAATTTTAAGATTCCACAATTTATTCCAAAAAAAATTGTATATTATCATTATAATATTGATCTCCATTGTAACTATTATTGTTATTTTTATTTTTAATACTATTATTATAATTAACATTTCTGTGATTATTATTGTTGTTGTCGTTATTGAAAGTATTACTTGTCAAAAAAAAAAAAAAAAGTATTATTTAATGCTGATGTTGGTGTTATTATTATTAGTAGTAAAAGTATTAAAAAAATATTATCTATCGTTATTGATACTATGTTTACTGATATTATTCATATTATTAGTATTATTATCATTGTCATTATTAGTATTAGTATTATCATGCTAGATTGATACTTCTAAAAAATATCCTAACTTAACTATATAGTTTCCTTTTTTTTTTTTTATTGTTAATCAAAATTATTTTATCTTAATAATGATTTCACTTATATAGATTTTTTTATTTTTAAATTTCCTCTATTGCCTTCTTAGATATTATTCCTTGTAAAAGTTGTGAATTCCATCCCCTAGTCTGCTGATCAATAACATTTTTTTCCAACAATTGTTTGGTTTAGTTGTCAAATTTTTTTTACCATTAATTATAGGTATCCAAGGATCTTGTAAAAAATTAATATTGTTTCTTGTCCCTACTCTCATCTTAATCCCTTTTCAATAAATATGTCCCTTTAATTAAACTCTTTTACAACCAAAAACTATTATTTTGAAATTTTACACTTTAGAATTCTTTATTTTAGAAATAGATGAATTTTAGAAAATTGACCCATTTGGGTATTTATTTTCTAAGCTTCTTTAGCTAAAAATGTTTTATTATAAGCATGTAGCTATAATAAAGTTGACATTATAATTGCAAACCAACTCGGATTATGTGCAAACAAATCTTGTGAGAACTGTGCAAACCGCATCAAAGGAGCTGACACATCAGTACCGAAAAGTGATTTACACTTTTTGGAGTTACTTATCACTTTTTGGTGCTGATGTGTCCGCACCCTGATGCCCTTTTCACAGTTCTCACAAGATTCGTTCTCACCTAATTTTTTTTTCCTCTCACGACTCTTCCATAGCTAGTTCTGTGCGACAGCCTTGTTGCTGGTCAGAGATATATGCCAACACCGGGCCAAAGTTGGGCTTCCTGTGTTGGGGGTTTTCCCGCCCAACTTTTAGCCACATGTCAATATCTCCGACAAGCTACACGGTTGCAACACCAAGTTGGCCACAGACACTCAAATGTATCATCCCACCGATTTCGTGTACGAGGGTCTAGCTCATTTATTGTTCATCACATTAATGAACTACTGAATAGGTAGGTCCTCGTGAGGATGTTTTCATCGCATATGTGTCAATTGTCAAGTTTCTCTACCATTCCTCCAGGCTGCCACCCTTGGCTGGACCAACTGTTTTTAATGCTTGAAAGTTAGTCATGTAAGGCCATCAATTAAGCTCATGCTGCAAGGCCCAAGTAAGTAAATGTGGGCCTAACTCGGGTTTGTCATACAACTACCGTTATTGAGGTAGTTGAAATGTGGGTTTGCTTCATACCTACCATGTTGACTTGCTCTTCCCACTGACTGTTTCCATCTGCCAATTCTTTTAAGCCAGTTGTTTACCCGTCATGAATTTTATTTGCACCTGGTGTGCTTTCATTCATCCAGCTCTATTTAGTTTGTATACAAAAGCTTTGGTCAATGAGAGGCATAGATTGATGCAAAAGGAACCTGCCACAATCCGGGTTTAGAAGGTGTGGGGTTTGGTATGAGTCACCTGGGGTGAAATTGTATGCGCCACACCCCCTGATGGGACACTCAGGGGGTGGAATCAATTCACTTTTTGGAGGTTTTTGATTCTCCTTCCTGAGTGTCCCATCAGGGGGGGTGTTGCACTTGATATCAGACCGCAAAGGAATATGTAGGTGACCAAGGTATCCTCCACATGGCATCTTAGTTGACAGCCCCAAAGGGCTCTGTGTGTTGGCCATGCATGTCGTCCTTTATTTGTAGTAGCTTTGAGCCAAAAGCAATTTCACCAAGTGAATTAAAAGTATCATTGTTAGCTATGTGGTTCAACTAAATTGACAAAATTAACAAAATGACGGATGAATGAGAAATCAAAAGTATTGTGGTTCCAATGCACAAAAACAAGGGGGATATCTAAAGTTGCACTAATCATTATGGTATCAAGCTTATAAGTCATAAAATGAATCGGACTAAGATATGAAATAAGCGTATCAAAAAATTAGATTGAATTTATGCTTCAAAGAATGACAATTGTAGTTATTTTCTTAGGCAACTAATGGAAATGTTTTGAGAAAAGAAGAAAAATCTTCATATGATCTTTATAGACATAAGGAAAACATATGATAAAAAAACCTAAAGAGATCATTTGATAGGTTTGAGAAAAAAGAAAGAAAGAAAGAAAGAAAGAAAGAAAGAAAGAAAGATTAATCCCAAGTAGATATATGGACTTAATTAAGTATATGTATTATGTAATGACAATTAGCATTAATAAATTGAATGATAGACAACCAAATTTATCTTTATAGTAGGTTTATACTAAGGGTCAGCATTGAACCCATATCTTTTGATTGACACAATTAAAAATGGGGGTAAATTCCAAGTTAAAACTGTGAAATGTTCTAGAATCAACAGTTTTAAGATAAGTTGAATTAAAATAATATACAAGAAGTACAATTTAGTAAAAACAAAAAAGTAATTAAGATTGATAAGTAAGGCCCCGAGAGACTATTTTTATTATGAGTTCAATCATCCATAAACAAAGAGATAGTAAAGAGAATGTTATTCATAAAATTAAAGTGAGATAGTTGAAGTGAATACGAACCTATGGAATGTTGTATGATAAACAAGTACCATTCATTGAAGAAAATATTTCATAACACAACTATAAAACCAATCACACTTTATAGGAAAAAATGTTGGGCAGCCAAACATTGAATGAGTGTAGATGAAATGAAGATATGTTTGTTATAAAAAAATGAAGATGTTAAGATGGATGAGTGACAAGAATAGAAAAGATAAAATTATATATGAATTCATTTGTGAAAGCTTTAGTGTAGCACAAATAATGATAAGATAAAGGAAAGTCTGGTCATGTGCAATAAAGGCCAATGGCTTCGACTTGGGTTGTAATAAGAAAAGAGACGAGTGTCTATGATTTAACAGCAGATATATCCCTAGAACGATAAGAATAGTGAAATCAAGGTCCAATAGATGGTGGGTCTCACATTTGATATAAACCGTGAACTAGGCATATGGCCAATCCAAAGGATCCCCTAATACATGGTAATTAAAGGTCTCCACATCATCCCTCACATGTTAGAAATAAGAAAGATCGCCTAGCAAAGAATTCTAAGAAACCCATCGGTAAAATCTTTCCTCCAAGAGACCCCAAAATTCATTCCTCAACAAGCATTATCATGTGTCGCTTTACACAAATACTTCATTGATCAAGGCCTCGTATCTTATGAAAATGATGCCACGACCACCCTCTCACAAGCAATTTCAACCTACCAAACACACCATCACTGAGAAAAAGGCACTCTAAGTAGTATAGGGACCCCTTGAAAGTAAACGCAAACCATAGATGCCACTTCTACACAGCACACAAAGTAGGGTTAGGGAGATGACTTTCACAATCCCTAGTCCCATCAACCTTTGGCCTCTAAGCTGCTGGTCCCATTACACCACGCGAAAGGAAAATAGGAAAGGGAGAGTTGTGCACGGGTGACATCAATGCCCAATACATGTCCCTATATGACCTGCGGCCTGCCTACCATTGTGGTCCTATGTTTGACTGGACAAATTCCTACCAATTTTCACCACATATTTTGAGGCACTCCACACGACACAAGGAGCTGAAAATGACTTCCACAAGCCTTGGGGACCAGCTCTTTAAAAAGATAGAATCTCATTAACTTGTTATTCAATGCTTATTTCCTCTTGCGAAAAAGTGCCCGACTACCCTCTTGCGTCACGTACTATATGACACATGGTAATAAAACAAAAAAAAAAAATGCCTAAAATTGAGTGCAAAGTTGGTATTTTTGCTTCTTCTTTTTTTTTGTTATGTGTCACACAGCGCCTGAAGCAAGAGGTTCGTCAGGTGCTTTTGCAAGAGGAAATCCACTTTGCCTGTTATTGCTTTTTGTAGAATGAGCAATAAGCCAATAAGCCTGGGTTTTTGTCTTTTAACATGGCCAAAATCCTTACCAAAAAAAACGTCGCCAAAATAATCAGCTGTAGCAAATTTTGCTGTAAACCCTATAGTAAAAGACAAAACAACCCATGTTAAATGACAAAATACTTAAGCTTTTTGTTCATGCTACAAAAAAGCTACAAAAAAGTTTGTCACAACATATCATTCCTCCAACATGGGCTTTTTTTAGGCCATGGGGTTTGTCTTTTTGTGATTTTGTGTTCATGCTACAAAAGGCTACAGCTGATCACCATCATAATACCCTTGAGATGTGTTTTTCTGTTCCGTGACCCAGGCCACACAGAAGAGACAGTAGGAAGGCAAAGGATCTGTTTGTGCACAATTAGCTCCAACAAGTTCAAGCAGTGACCTAAAGTTGCCGTGTATAAAAAATTTTGTACTTCTATAGTTTAAAGTCATATGTGATGACTTTAGGTTGTTGCTTAAGCTTGCTGGTACTAAATCTCCTTGAACAGATCTTTTTCACTGTGGGGGGACAATTCTCCCAAGCGGTATCACGGTTTATAGTGGACCCCTATTGATGTATGGGATACTATAAAATTGTTGTCTTTATGTATGAGTCAGGTTGAATAAGAATTACTTATTGAAATAAGACTCGTGCTTGAACCAGCCAAGTCAACATCAAATTAACTGGTTTCGCATAGCTGGAAGAAAATAGAAACAGTTGACCATCTATTCTTCAAATGTAAACTTTTACAATAGAAAAGATGTTCTGTCCAGGATTTGGTGTCTAGAATGGTATCCATGACACCAGATGATGTCATATGGAATAAAATGCATATTCTATATTCAAAATTTTAATCACCCACCCACCCATTTTATTCCATATGACATCCCCTAATGTCTTAGATACCATCTTGACAATAAATCCCAGATAAAACATCCTTTCTCTTTTTACAATTAGTCTGGTTTACTTCTTTTTTGAGTCTTAGGACCCGAGAAAATAGGAGATCAATTAAAGATTTGATAAGGGGTCGATGCACCTTATTGTCTGACACATATGCCTTCAACATTGGTGCACTTATCATATGGTTCATTGGAAAGTTAAAAATGATAAAATTTTCAAAAGACTATTTCCCCCTCCTGCTAGCTTTATCATCCATGATGTATAGGAAAATTTATTTTTCATTCAATAACCCAATTAAAAGTGGACCCAATGATGGGTCTTGGTCTATTCAAAACAATGACATCATGCTTTCTAACTAGTTCTTTCCTCCACAATGATACATCAAAATAAATGTTGATGGAATTACTAGACCAATTGGAACTGCACTGGCCATTGCTAGAGATGAAAGAAGATTATTCATTGAAGATTCATCCAAAATTATTGTTGGAGACACAGTGGATGAAACAAATGCTTAAAGATTTCTTCTTGGATTGCAACTTGCTATAAAACTTGAAACTAATGATTTCATCGTTGAAGGTGATTGTCAATCAGTCATCAAGCTTTTACTGGAAAAAACTAGCAAACCACCATGAAAGATAGCAAATATTATTCAAGATTGCTAGAGTCTTCTACGTTCTACAACTATGATTTCATTTGTTCTTAGAAACTGTAATATGTAACAAAGTGACACATTGTATGGCTTCAACTGCAGCTAAGGAACAAATAGAGCGTTAATGGAGTTTTGTTTCATTTGATGATGTTCTGAAATCCATTGCTCTTTCTTAAGGGCAAATTGTAAACCATTATAATAGTTGAACTAAGCTTTTGTTCCTTACCAAAAACGAGAGGAATAGCTCAAGTTTTCAACCATGCCATGAGCTAAGACTTGGGTTCTGGGACTGGTCCGCGTCCTCAAGTCATTTCCTTTCAAGGCCTAGTTTCTTAATGGAATTGTCTAGGAAAGAATATAAACAATCCAAGAATCTTACATGTGGCAACCGAGCATGTAATTAATAAAACTAATAATGAATCCATACAAATTCACATGAGTAATATGGTTTATGATGTAAATATGTTTAGGAGAATGATTGGTTGTGATGAAAAAATGTTTGTAATCCTTTGTAAGTGTGTTACAAATTGACACATGATGTTTTTTTTTTGAATTTGGTGCCTCTTTTTGAACACCTACTTTTTCAATTAAACATTTCTTTGACGCTTTTAATCCTAAACACACCATGTGTCTGTCTATAGTGTGATCATAGAGAATCACAAACAAACATTTTTTTAATATGTTAATAAGATTAATAATAAATAAATAAAATACATTTAAATTATATATTAAGGGGACTTTCAAAGTCTTTTTTTTTCCCCTTTTTTTATTGTTCCTCTATGGATGGAATTAACATTGTCAACAACTGATTGAAGTACACAATTCAAATCATCTAGCCTAAGGGTGGGCCCCCAGTATTTGGTGCATCCCTTTAACGAACACATTAAGTCCTCCCAAATGCAGGGGGAATACATCACATTGAAAAATGAAAATCACCTCCTCCAAAAAGTGTGAATCACTTTTTCGATGTGATGTGTCCCCCTTGCATGTGGGAGGACTTTAGGTGTTCGTTAAGGGGGAGCATCAAATCTGCACCAAAGGGTGCGGCAAGCCTTGCTAGCCAAATCTTGAACTCATCAACCTATTAGGAAAAGGCACAAAAATGTGGTCTACGTAAACATTGGCAAAGGCCTGTAAATTAGGCTAAGCTGTGCTTCGGAATTAATGTCTAGGATTTTACTAGGTTGAGCCCGTACTACTAGAAAAACCAAAATTTTATTCATTAAAACAACTTTTAGTTCTATTATATACATGTTGTTGTATTTTAATATTTTTTTTCTATAAAACCTATGTTTTCTAATTAATACAAGAGCCCAAGTCACCAATTTAAACCCCAAAAGAAACAAAATGTTTTAAAATTCATATAATAAACTATCAGAAAATCCAATATTAAAGAATCATAAATCAAACAAAGATTAAAGTATTATTTAATATTGTTAAAAAGTAAAGTTGCATGTATGGTGTTGTGATAATTTTTTTGTAATAAAAACTATATATATTTTAAGGGATTAAAAGCATTAACTTTAAACAGCAAAAAAGTTTATCTCTATTATTTATAAGAGAGAAGGTTTACAATACAATATAATCAAGAGAAATTTTGTCTCAAAAAGAAAACATAAAAACCAATTAATTTGGCGAATAAACCTAGAACTTTTCCATCAAATCTCTTATGTTAAAAAAATTAAAAATGATAAAATTCACATTTTTATGGAGAGAGGATCGTATACATTGAATAGGCCTATCACAACCACTAATGTGGGTGTGATTTGATTGAAGTTTCAAATTCAAATCTCAAGGGTAAAGAAAACCACATTTGTGCCTCTAATAGGGCCTGTTGGAACTGTAGAGGGATTTCGAACTATAGACAATCCTTCTCATTTTTATAAGATTTTACAACACATATTTCTAGCTAGAAAGTATGGATAATAAATGTGGGATATATGTTTTAAAAAAATTATAAACATAAATAAAGATTAGTAAGCCCATTAGGATAGCATGTGCACACATATTTGATAATTAGTTATAAATTATCAAAGTTTCTAATATGAGTTAAATAAGTAAAAGCTTGACTCCACCACTAATTACCAACAAACTGATTGAATGAATTATGCAGGAATGCCATTAGTTATCCTTTAGAAAGCTTACCTCTGTCCGTATTCTCTATGCCAGAGGGACCACTGTAACTACTGTCAATGTGGTAAGGGTCAAGTCTTGATGTGCTTCATAAAGGAACATCTATAGGACACAAAGCACATATGTAAATTGTGTTAAAAATTATATTTCCTTTAAGAGTAATAACAAATAAGATATGTGATTCTCTAACAATGAATATTACCATAAACTCAGTCCTTTTTTTTTCTCTTGAGAATGCTGGATAAATTCAATAAAAATATATTTGTCATAGATTTGTCCCCATAACGTTGTAGAGTTGAAAAAAATAATTTCGGAGAGATTTTTGTTTAAAAAAATGAAAAAAGAGTCATTAATAACATTAAATAGGACAGAGAGAGGTGTTTTGGGAAAATTGAAGAAGAAAAAAAATTAGATAAAGTATCTGTGTGGATGAGTAGGGG
>JAOXJP010268398.1:0-20381 GCA_025762735.1 Platanus orientalis | reverse complement strand
TATATATATATATATATATATATATATATGCTTTGTTTACAGCTCTTAAGTCTTAACTATATTATCCTTTCCTTTTATATTTTCCATTTGTTTGTTTGAAATAAAGTTCTGCTGTGGTGCCAATCCTCTTTGTTCTTCGAAGCATCTCCCTCTCGGTTTGTATGGAGAAGAGACCAGCAGCCTTAAATCAACACGTGACTCACCTGGGATGGGTACCTGATAAATATATAAGTGAGTACTTATACACGTGTAAAACTCTCCTCTGTCCATGATTATTTATCGAATTACCCATGTCATGAAACGTGTCACTCCCTGGTTGGAACTGGTGGGATTTTATCTTCTCTTACCGGCTTATGTTAAGGTTCTGCTTAATAAGTGGCAGGAGATGATTGGCGGGAAAAAGTGAATTACAATTTTTTAAAAATTACAATTCACTTTTTCTCTCCAATCGTGTCCTGCCACCTGTTAGACAGCACTTAACAGGTCATAAGTGGCTGGAGACGATCCGGTCTTGTTTCAATTAGATGTTTGAGTAGTAGATTCGTACAGAAGTTGTACTGTTGAAAAGTGACTGGAGGGACAGTTGTCGTCCGCGTCAAATCTATCCAAGAGACTGAGACTGTAAAAAAAAAAAGTAACCCAATTTTAGTTAGCTTTGTACCCAAAAATAAAGAACGAAAAAAAAAAAAAAAAATGTTAGTTGCACCTTTGTGCCACCAATCCGATTAATTGTTAGATATTATATGAGAGAGAAAATGAAATTGGTTAAAGAAAATAATCAATGGGTAATGAACAGTCGATGAAACCCATTTGAGAAATGAGGTTGGTTTGAGCTTTGAATGTCTTTGTGCGGGTTTTGTACCTTTATTGCTTCGGACTTAAGGGTAAGAAAAGGCAGAGATAGAGATAAGCAGGAAGGCAAAAACAAGATCTTTCTCAAATACACAGATCCCTATGGAATACAGGAGGCCTACCCAACATCGCTTGCTGGAACTTATTCTTTTTGTTTAGTTTAAAAAAAGGGACTTGTTTTGTTTTCTTTAAGCTTTTTCAGAAAGAAAGCGAGGGAGAGAGGGGGAAGCGCATGGATTCAAGAGTTGGGTTTGTTTTGATGGATGTATAGATTTCTTCTATAAGTTCGGCAGGTAGAAGGGAAAGAAAAGAAAAGAAAAAAAGTTTCGAATGGAGGGCAAGGGCAGCAAGAGATATCTGAATGATTAGTTTATTTGTTCCCAATGATTGAGTTGCCTTGCAGCAGGTGATCCTGTTAAGAATCTCCAGAAGAAAGGAGATGAAGTCCATGAATAATAATAACAGTAACAACAATAACTGGTTGGGTTTCTCTCTCTCACCCCACATAAACATGGAGGTTCCATCAGACGCTCATCATCATCATCATCACCAACACCATCATCGTCATCAAAATCAAACAGCTTCTCCCTCTGCTTCTGTCTCTACTGCAGTTCCAACAAGCTTCTTTCTTTCTCCTTCTCACTTAAACAACTCTGGAATCTGTTATGGGGTCGATGGAGAAAATGGTGGGCTCTACTCTCACTTGTCCGTAATGCCACTGAAGTCTGATGGGTCTCTATGCATCATGGAAGCTCTCAGTAGATCACAAACAGGTCTGCTTCTATTTCTTTCTTTTGGGTTTTATTGATAGCTTTGAAGCACATTTTCTTTAAACTCTATACCCTTTTGTCTTCTTTTCCATTTTCGTGTGTGAAGGGGTGGTGCCAACTTCATCCCCCAAACTGGAGGACTTCTTAAGTGGTGCAACCATGGGAACCCATCAGTATGGAAGCAATGAAAGAGAAGCCATGGCTCTCAGCTTGGACAGCATGTATTACCACCAAAACACACAACCTGAGTCCAATAGACAACATTCTCTAAACTTTCTCCAACAACCCTATAGGCAGCAACCTCATCAGATTCAAGCTCAACAACACCCATATTTCTCTGGATTAACAGGCCATGAGATGTACCAGACAACCTTGGAGGAGCCCAAGCAAAACCATCTTGCAAATTGCAGTCTTCAGCTCCCTCCAATAGCAGAGGATGGGATCCCAGGCCCCAAGATCTGGGTTTCTAGGCACTATTCGACTGACCAGGCATTGGAGCAGAAGATGACTGGTTGCATTGCTGGTGATGGAGGAGGTTCGAGTTCTGTCGGTGCAATGGGCTATGGGGATTTACAGTCTCTGAGCTTGTCCATGAGTCCTGGTTCACAGTCGAGCTGTGTCACTGCTCCACAGCAGATTTCTCCTACTGCGACTGAGTGTGTGGCCATGGAAACAAAGAAGAGAGGATCTGGAAAGGTGGGTCAGAAGCAACCTGTCCATCGGAAGTCCATTGATACATTTGGGCAGAGAACGTCGCAGTATAGAGGTGTTACAAGGTCAGTTAATACCTATTTATTCTAACCTTCAATTTCTTCTTTGATTTGGGTTTTATTGCATATGTTCCTTGAACTGGTTTTCTTTTATTTTCATTTGCGGTCATCTTTTTGTATTTTTCATCCCCCCGCCCTCTGTTTTCTTCTATGAATGAATAACTTGCCTTGTTGATTTGGCAGGCATAGATGGACAGGTAGATATGAAGCCCATCTATGGGATAACAGTTGCAAGAAGGAAGGGCAGACCAGGAAAGGAAGGCAAGGTTAGTAAGAAAAAGAAAACAACCCATATAGACTATCTCTTGGAAGTCTTCATTTCCATCACTCTGCAATTTTTGGACCTTCTGTTCTTTGCCTGACTACTAACAATTTTCATTTGTCATGTTCTTGGTTGTTGGGAATGCCATTCCAATCCAATAATGCATTTCAGTTTATCTGGGTAAGCCTCTTTCTAAACATTGTTGAAGCTTGGATAATCGAAAAGCCTGTTTTTATCTTAATAATTCTTGTGCATTTCAGGGGGTTATGATATGGAAGAGAAAGCAGCCAGAGCTTATGATCTAGCGGCGCTTAAATACTGGGGACCTTCTACCCATATCAACTTCTCTGTATGACTCGTTCCCCGCTAAAATCAATTAGTTCACTAATGGTTTTGTTCATTGAAATGCAATTCTTTGCTTGCTTCTGCAGTTGGATAATTACCAGGAGGAACTTGAAGAAATGAAGAACATGAGCAGGCAGGAATATGTTGCTCACTTGAGAAGGTGAACTTGCATCTCTTCACTGCACTTTTCTGTCTGCATTTCCATTTTCTGTAAATTTCATACTTTCTTCTATCTACTTGCAGGAAAAGCAGTGGGTTCTCGAGAGGGGCTTCAATGTACCGAGGAGTAACAAGGTTTTGCCGGTGTTATTTTGCATAAATTTTTTTATCTCTGTACATAAAGAGTTTGTTTCCTCTAAAATCTCTATTTCTGTTTGATGCTATTGCAGACATCATCAACATGGAAGATGGCAAGCTCGGATTGGCAGGGTTGCGGGAAACAAAGACCTTTATCTAGGGACATTCAGTAAGAGTTTTGAAGCTTAAATTCCTCAGTTTGAGTTGTTTCTTGATTTTATTTATTCCTATGCTTGCGTTTCTTCAACCATCCTAATCTGGTATTAAATATTTGATTTGAAGAGTGCACGATGATCTTAGGTGCGCAAACTTCAAATGGCCCAATTTTCAGAAACTCTAAAAATTTATGGCCATCTTTTCACTAACGATGCTTTCAACCACCTCACTTTGAGATTGTACAAGGCTAATTTTTCAGCAACACCGAGCTTTTACAAGGCAATTCTTACAATCAGATAAAAATCAAAGCTTTTTTTGTCAGTACACAAAAAGCTTATTTAAAGCCAACATTCAGGAGTAACATTCTCCATTTGGATGTATGTAATAAAAGCTCTCAAGTTTTCACTAAATTTAATTTTCAGGCACCCAAGAAGAAGCAGCTGAAGCCTATGACATTGCTGCAATAAAGTTTCGTGGGGTGAATGCTGTCACCAACTTTGATATAACAAGATATGATGTGGAACGGATTACAGCGAGCAGCACTCTGCTGGCTGGAGATCTTGCCAAGCGAAACAAAGAGATAGAGTCCAGCAACAATGTTGTTGATCAGCAGACCACAGCTCAGAACAGCAATGAAGAAGCCAGTTTATCAGAAGAGAACAGTGGGGGTTGCTCAGACTGGAAGATGGTCCACTATCAGTCTTCCCCTCAGCAACCCACCAATTTTGTTGAACCTCTTGATCAGAAACCCATGCACATTGGAAATTACAGAAGCCCATCTTTCTCAGCAGCCCTACACAATCTGATTGGAATTGATGCAGTGAACTCAGCTCAAGGAATGGATGACTCGGCCAAGCTGGGGACCCATTTGTCAAATGCGTCCTCATTGGTGACCAGCTTGGGCAGTTCGAGAGAAGGCAGCCCTGATAAAACCAGCCTTTCGATGCTCTTTGCAAAGCCCACCTCGGCACCCAAGTTCATCAGTGCTACTACTGCTATGAATTCTTGGATCCCATCGGCCCAGCTGAGGCCTCCCTTGGCTTCAATGCCAGTCTTTGCCGCCTGGACTGATACCTAAGCTTCTGTGGTTTGGTAAACTGGTAAACTTTTTGAATGAACAGAAGAAAAAAGAAAATTGGTGGTGGGAAAAGGTGGAGATCCAAGGAATTACCTTGTTTAGGTTGTCGATGAAACTTGATTAATGAAGGTCAAGGTGGGGCCATTTATCTGTGTAACCAGAGCTTAAAATATATAAGAAGGAAGATTTTGCAAAATGGTTGCCGGATGGGTTGAAGCCAGTAATGATTAAATTCCATGGCATGATTTCAGTAATATGGGGTGGCCTACATGTAAACCTGTTTTCTTTTGGACCTGCCAAGTACAAAACCAGCTCAATGTTTCCCAATAATGTAAAGGAGGGATCTTGCTTTGACCACATCATAGCATATCATCTCTTTTTGCTGAAAATAAAAATCTCATCTCAACACCATGTACTCCTCAGTCCCCATAACACCATCATTACAATTCCTCTTTTCCTATCTGAGCTTTCCTCAAAGGCAACAGACATTCATTCCCATTTTTCAAAAAAGGGTCAGATAGATTCGCAAATTAGGACTTTATAGGTGGTTTAGTTAAAGATTTAATCGCCATAATAAGTTGGACTTTGCCCACTAATTTTGTAGAAGCCTCTGTTTAAAACCCTTAAGCTTTCTAAACCATTGTAAACCAAAGAGATTGGCTTAAAGCCGTTCCATGTCCTGGCATGGACTGGAAGCCCAACCAATGCTCTAGACAATGAGTACACACGTGTGGGTGGGTCTGAGTGGCCTCTCACACCCTTGCAAATGCACAAACAATCTTTCCCATTTTGTGATCAAAATGCTCCACAGTAAGCTTCAAGCTCTCTTCTTTTTTTTTTTTCTTTTCTTCTCTTCAAAGAGATAAGTTACATTCTGATTGAAATCAATAGATCAATTAAAGTTGATTTAGTTGTATAAAATTAAATAATGCATAATTCAGATGCGAAATCTGTAGTCTAAATATTATACAGTAATAACACCATCTTAAAGCACAAATAAGGATAGGGGGTACACATGCAGTGGGCAGAGAGCGTAAAACAAACCATAATATCGGTTCCTCGATTTGATTCACTCATTTTGATGGTATATGCATGGTTGATTTGGAATGTTTTTTATTTTTTATGAAGATTTAGAATGTTATCGTTGAGGGATGATGCCGAATGTTTGCAAGATCTCCTTGATCAAGATTAAAACATTGATCACTTTTAGAAGAGAAAAAGGCCTTACAAATAAGGATGTGAATTTCTTTAGATTTTTCCTGAATGCAAATACTGTAATGAAGAACAATTTTGAGTTGACAAGATTGTCAATTTATGGTTAAAGCATAAAGAGTAACAAAGCATACGTTGGCACGATTGTTGGGTGGGCCAGGCAACCATCAGTTGGTGAGTTGCTCTACAGCTTGGAGATTATGAGCAATCCATGTTCTCAAATAATCCAAAAGAGAGGAAGAAATTCAACTGTGATTAGACAAAGAAGCAAGAAGACATATGTAAAAGGGGAACATACCAACACCTATAATATAACCAATAAAAGGTCACAGCAGGGGCGGGAAGGTCAAAATGATTGCAACTCTTGTGGAAAAGATTGCAAAGTGAAGTTGATTATTACAAAAGCTAATACAAGAGCAAATGCTCATGGGACTTTGAGGTTAGCCAACCAATGTGCAATTAACGGTCTGGGGGAGTATCCTCTGCGCCTCCCCACTTTGTGCGACTTTGTGAGCGGAGACAGAGGGGAAGTATCATTTCATTTTTGGGGGGGTGATGTGACATCTCCAAAAAGTGAAATGATACCCCCCTTGTGTCTCGACTCACGACGTCGCACAAAAAGGGTGGCACAGAGGATATGAGGCCAGTCTATGCCAGAATTGCTCTTATATTCTTAGTAGGCGGACTCATTGTCGACAGGTCGGATCGCACCGTTTGCCAAGTCAGTCCAAGGCCTATTGGAAAGGGAGTGGGAGCGGGAGTTCCTCTTAGTTGCTCGAGTTGGAAGAGATGTCAGTTATCATTAATTTGAAGAAATTAACCAAGATACTGCAAAGATCTTGCTTTCTAAATTCTAAGACACTGTAATTAATGCAAAAATTAATAATAGAAAATGAATGGCAAGGTCAAAGAACGTAGTCAGTTAAAAGAGACTTAAAAAATCAAAGAACGTCGAGGAGTACTAAATTATTTTAGCAAAGGAAAAGTGTGTGGAAGAAAAATAGAACACTGGACTTTATGATGAATCATTGCTGGCAAGATCTTACGTGCAGTAGGTGGCAGATCTTGGCAACTTTGGTGAAGACATCAACCCTGGTCGGACCCTTTCTTTATTCCGGTGGGATATGCCAATCCAAAATGTGGAGATCTGATTTAGTATGCGGAGTACCTAGATTTGGAGTCCTTTCCAACAAAATAAAAGAGAAAATAGTGAAAACAATAATCACAAAAAGAAGACAATGATTACCGTTAAGGTCTGCTCTGCATCAGGAGCAGACACATCAGCACCAAAAAAGTGATTTACTCTACTTGGGGATGCTTTTTTACTTTTTGGTGCTGATGTGTCCACTTCCAATGCAGGGTGGACCTTAGTTGTTCAATAAGGGGTCATACCAAATCTTGGGGGCCAAAACCCTATTCGCCACATGTCAGATTTGGAACCCAGATTGGGTCAAGAATACGGGTAAAATAAAATTTTGGTCATGGACTTTGCCCCCATATCCATGACAAACGGGTCATACACAAGTTTTTCCATGACAAATGGGTAAAAAAAATTTTGGTCTTGGACTTTGCCCCCATCATCCAGCATCCTGGGTTGAATTCAAGGCATTAACCCAACAGTGATAAAATCATGCCGACCTGTCATCGGAAAAATGGTTATGCTCCAATAGTTGACGGCCTAAGGAAAGAATTGCCGTACAGCACTGGATTAATAATACTTTTGGAGACTAAAGTACGATTTACTTGAGCCCAGAGTTTGTGCACACAATAGATGTTTGCAAGTTGTATGCATGGACCAGGGGCTGACGCATCAGCACCGAAAAGTGATTTACACTTTTTTGGGGCCGCCTTTATCACTTTTCAGTGCTGATGTGTCCGCCCTTGTCCATGCACACATCTTTTGTGTGCACAAAATCTGGAGGGCTTTTGTTAATAGTCCTCCAAGGTTCCAATGCTTATCTTCAGCTTATCTAAAAAACTCCCTATCGTTTGGACCAAGGAAAAGAATATAACCTTACAAAAGATCCCAAGCCCGCGTCTTGTTGAGGATTTGTGTTCTTTTTTTCCGAAAAAAAATTAGATGCTCTTTTATAAAAAATAAAAATTAAAAACATTTTTGTCGATCTAACTATTTCCACGCTTATCATAATAGAAGCTTTATTTTCCTATTCCGTAATTTCCTCGCTTTAGATGTAACCTGCATCACTTTTCTGGTAGTTTCCTTAATTGAAATGCAATCTAAAAAGAATTATTCCCATATGTAATGACCTCCTGGATGCAATCTACCTTCTTAAACATTTCTAGTAGCCCAACTACAAATAAACTATTAAATTAAAGAAGAATGATTGTCTGTGTTAAAACAGGCCTATATGTAGGCATGCCATTGATTGACACATGATGTGTTTTTGAAATTGGTCTCTCTTTTTTTTTTTTTTTTCTACACTGGAGCACTTTTTTGAACCCCAAACACATGATGTGTCATCTTATAATTCACCGTAAACACTACAGACACTTTGCCATCACAGGACATTTTCTTTCTAAATTAAATTTAGAAAAAAAAAAAAGAAACCTATGACAGTTAGGGTCCTTCACGACCTGCATCAGAATCCGTTAGTCACCAAGGCATCGGCAACAAAAGTTGCGTCACGTCACGGTGCTGATGCCTGATAGCAAACTGATTAAACTTAGTATGTAAACCAGCAGTGTTTTAAGTACATAACTACGACAGATCAAGGAGGTGATTCTACCCCATAATGAATCGTAACGTAGACTACTTAAGATAACTAATGGGTTTCCTTGGATCCAGAGCTAGCTACTTAACACTTATCTGAGCCCATGCCTCAGACACCGTAATAGTATGCCTTCCAACAACGATTAAATTGACCATTATATGTCCTAATAACACCTCCAATGTGCGCATATCATGGGTTTCTAGCCCTGCACCACATAAATTAAGTTTCATCCAAACCATCATTGAATGTTACTTCAAGATCTTGATCTCGGCCTCATAGGCGGAGGACGCTGTGGCCACAGACAGCTGTTGCTTCAAGATCTTAGAAGAGTCGTCACGAACCACCGCACCCAGCCAAGCATGAGTCGAGTCATCAGAAAAAGCCGCGTCAACATTAATCTTATTCCAGCCTACCCCTGGAGGCACCCAACCTGCACAATTCCCATCTGGGAAAAAAATATTGGCCACTGGGGCCTTCATCAGGGAGAGCACAGCTCTGCCAGCATCCTACAAGACATGAGGAATGGGTTAGTGTGATTTGGAGGAGCATTTTTAAAGATTGCCTCCTTCCTTCCTTCTTGATGTTCCAACAAACTAGAAACAGAAGTTGGAAGAACATAACACAATCTCTTCTGTCGTGAAATCTTCTTGTAGTCCATTCGATAAACCGGTCAGAGATCTAGGGGTTGTTCCCCACTGAGAAATGGAAATGATTATAGACTCTATTTCAAATCGCCTTGGAGTAAGGGCTGTCAAAGAGAAGCGGGAAATGGATTCATCTTCATGGTAGCATCTTTGGCATTAAGAAGACAAGTGTTATGCGGAAACCTAGATCTGTGATTGTATGCAGCAAACAAGAAGAGAGAAAATAAACCAGGCAACAATCGCACAAAGAGAACAAGACGATTTGTGTGGTTCGGCTTAAAGCCTACGTCCACTGGCGAAAACAAAGAAGAGCTTTCACTATGATCGAAACAGAGATTACAATGAACAGTGTGGCGGCATGGAAACTAAGAAACCCCCCAAATATAAACCCCAAAACCCTAATTTCCATGGTTCGGATCCAAACCCTGAATCAGATACAACACGGATAAAAAAAAATTTGTTGCTCACCTTCACCCTTTTTCGAGTCATATTTGGGTTTTTTGGATCATCATCCCGGGTTATATCTCGAGTTGAATACAAGACATTAACCTAACAACAAGTTTTAAATTCAGCAAGTAAGTTTGTAGGCAACAGGCAAAGCAAAACTCACCACAAGAAGAATTTGACTTGTTGATGGATTGGAAGATGCCATATAGATTTCCAATTTACATGTGGGCTTTGTTGGTTGGTGGGGTCCAAGGAAACTAAGCCATAAGACGATTTGATGGTAGACTTGCCTCGAGTGTTTGGAGTCCAAATGGGTTCATCTGAGGTGAATAGGTAAGATAGATGGATTTGAGAAATTACTTGAATCTCATTGGGGGTTAGAAAAGTAGAGGTGGGGGAGAGATCCCATTAAAGGGTATTTGGGTTGAAGAGGCTTCTCACCTGAAAATTTTGGTTCTCGACAGGGTGGGAGATGTTAGTTTGAAGGATGATAGAGTTGGGACCCACGGGTCATCCCAAATATCAAGGTTTGAGTCAACCCTCACTTCGAATAGGAGGCCCTTCTCTAGGATTTCTCGGCCACTAATGATGTTCTTCCACCCCCATGAGTTCCCATTACCACATTTGGCTTTCAAGAATGATGTGTTGAGAAAATAAATTGATTTCATTAATTTTTCCAATAAGGACAATGGTTGAGATAAAAGCCACCACCCCTATTTTGCAAGCATGGCCTCATTGATCATTGAAAAGTCTATAAAGCCCAAGCCTCTATCAGTTTTTGTTTTCCTAATCTCTTGCCACTTGACCCAATTAATTCGTTGTTATTCTCTGTTTTATCCCCACCAAAAAGGCCTCTATCTTTTGTTAATTACTTTGAAGAAACCACAATGAATTTGGAAGCAGGACATGGAGTAAATTTGCAATGCTGCCATCACCGATTTGAAAAGAATTTCTTTGCTTGCAATGGAAAGATCAGTTTTTATGATGTTAGGTCATCCAGATGTCTGAAAAGGTCCACTTTTCCCCTTCCAAAGGACATGGGGAATCCTAGATATTTTTAAGTGGATATAGCAATATGAACTCCAAGAATGGATGCAACCTCATCTTGAAGAGGAATTGTAGTTCTTTTACTGAAAATCAGTTTAGACTTTCTAGATTAACTGATTGCCTGGAGGCAATTCTGTATTGATACAACACTTGGTTAATGGTTGTAGCATTTGAAGAGGAGGTCTCGCATAACAGAAAATAATCGTTAACAAAGAGGAGGTGGGAGATGGATGGACTTGTTCTTCTAATTTTAGTTCCCTAGAATGTCACATGTTCTTCTTTTGTAGTTATGAGTGAAGAGAGTCCTACTACCATGAGGGGAGGGGGTGGGTCCCCTTGTCCCAGTCCCTAATGGTATTGAAAGAACTCCCCAGGCTACTATTTAGCAATAGTTGGAAGGATCTTGATGATGAGATGCATTGGTGAATTCACCTCCTCCATTCATCACTAAAGCCCATTCTCTCCATGATTTTCAACGGATATGGTCATTCAACCCTATCATAAGCTTTGTTCATGTCAAGTTTGAGGGTCATAAAATCTTTTTATTCGTGTGGCTTTTCCATATAGTGTAGGAACCTGTGAGAAATGAGGATGTTGTCTAAGATTAGCCTTACGTTAGTGTTCTTGCTTTTTAATAAAATTGTCATCTTACAAAATAAGAAAAAGAAAAAATAGCATGATTCTCTATGATGAAGAAACCTCTGTTAGCATGTCACAGTTTGACACATTATGTGTTTTTGAATTTGGTGCCTCTTTTTGGACACCCACTTTTTCAATTGAGCACTATATTGGAGGTTATTAACCCCAACACATCACATGTCACCTTAGAGTTCATCATAGAGACTCATTGACATTTTTTTCATCACATAACATATACACTAGATAAGCATATGTGCTATATTTGTCCAGTTAAACTAGAGATGATCAAACCTAGGTGAGAAGAGTTGAGTCCATCCAGCTTTAGCATAAAGCAAACATGTGGTCAGTTTTTCAAACCAAAATTGCCAATTACTGGCCAAAATATTTGCGTGCATCCTCCATATTCAAGTTAAGGTGAGTTTTAATATATATATATATATGGTAACGAGCCTAGGCTCAATTTTGAAATAATTGAGATAATTCTTCAAGAAGATTATTACAATACCAAATCCGAGAGAGATACTCCCTTACCACTATAGCTGCTAGGGGTGTGAGAAGTCGGGTGTGAGAAGCCTTATTACAGGCTTTCGGAACATGCAAAATATGGGCATTGTTATGGGCCCACTTAAAGACGTTGTAGTCATGTATGATATTTGTGATTTTCCATGGGCTAGGTTACTTATATCTTGAATTAGTTTCACAATAGAGAGATTATCCCCTTCTAGCAAAATGGATTTGGCAATGAATTTTTTGACCATTTTAAGGCCTATATAAAACACCTAATCTTCGACTTCTTCTATTGAAAAAACATGGAGGTCTTTTGATTAGCCTACTGGAAAATTTCCTGCATGATATCTGACTAAAGCTATAGTGACATTAAAATTGCATACAGTTCGATCAACATTTATTTTCATTGAACCTATAAGCCAATATGGAATCTTCCAATTCATCCTCAAATTTGATTCAATGATGGATTGGAAGATGCCATATAGATTTCCAATTTACATGTGATCCTTATTGGGAGGTGGGGTCCAAGGCAACTAACCCATAAGTCAATTTGATGGTAAACTTGCCTCGAGTGTTTGGAGTCCGGATGGGTTCATCTAAGGTGAATGGTGGGATAGAGAGATTTGATAAATTACTTGAATCTTATTGGGGGTTAGAAAAATAAAGATGGGGGGAGAGGTCTCATTGAAGGGTCTATGGGTTAAAGAGGGCTCTCACCTTAGAATTCGGGCTCTCGATAGGGGTGGGAGAAGTTGATTTGAAAGATAGTAGAGTTGGGACCCACAGGTCACTCCAAATATCAAGGTTTGAGTCAACCCTCACTTGGGAGGCCCTTCTCTAGGATTTCCTGGTTAATAATGATGCTCTTCCACCCCCCATGAGCCTCCATTACCACATTTGGCTTTCAAGAAGGATGTGTTGAGAAAAAAAATTAATTTCATAAGTTTCTCCCATAGGAATAGGAGTTGAGATAGAAGCCGCCACCCCTATTTTGCAAGTATAATCTTATTGATCATTGAGAAGTCTCTAAAGCGCAAGCCCCCATCAGTTTTTGTTTCCCTGATCTCCTACCACTTGACCCAATTGCTTCATCGTTCTTCTCCCTTTTGTCCCTACTAGAAAGCCCTTTGTCTTTTGTCAATTACTTTGCAAATACCACGAGGAATCTGGATGCAGGACATGGAATAAATTGAGAAGGATGCTACCATTGATTTGAGAAGAATTTTTTTTCTTGCAATGAAGAGAAGTTTGGCTTTCCTGTTATACAATTTTTATGATGTTAGGTCATCCAAATATCTGAAAAGGCACCTTCCTCATGTTAAAGAGAGATTGTATTTCCTTTATTGAAAATTATTTCAAACTTTTCCAAATTAACATAAGGCAATTTTGTATTGATGCAACACTTGGTTAATGGTTGTAGTATTTGAAGGAGAGGCCTCGTAAAACAAAAAACAATCGTCAATAAAGAGGAGGTGGTAGATGGGTTGACTTGTTTTTTTTATTTTCGTTCCCTAGAATGCCCATATTCTTTTTTTGAAGCTATGAGTGAAGAGAAACTTGTTATCATGAGGAATAAGTATGGGGAGAGGGGGTCCCCTTGTCTCAGTCCCCTAGTGGTCTTGAAAGAACTCCCTAGGCCACTATTTAGTAATACTTGGACAGATATCAATGCAAATGCATTGGTGAATCCACCTCCTCCATTCATTACTAAAACCAATTCTCTCCATGATTTTCAGTAGATATGGCCTTTTGACCCTATCGTAAGCTTTGTTCATGCCAAGTTTGAGGGCCACAAAATGTTTCTGCCCGTGTGGGTTTTTCATGTGGTGTAGGAGTTCGTGAGAATAAGATGTTGTTTGAGATCATCCTTATGTTACTGCTCTTGCTTCTTAATTAAATTGTCATCTTGCAAAAAAAGAAAAATAAAAAAACAACATTATTATCAGTGATGAAAAAACCTCTATAGGCGTGTCATAGTTTGACTCATGATGTGTTTTTGAATTTGGTGCCTCTTTTTGGAAACCCACTTTTTTAGCTGAGTAGCACCCCCTTAAAGAACGCCTAAGGTCCACCCTACATAGGGGTGGAATCATCAGTTCCAAAAAGTGATTTACACTTTTTGAGGGGGTGCTTTTCACTTTTCGGCGCCAATGTGTCTGCCCCTGATGTGGGGCTGACCTTAGGCATTGTTCAAATCCTAAGGGCTTTTCTAGTGCTCCAGATTTGGTGGGACAACTAAAGTTAGCTTAAAGTAAGAATGATATTAGGGGCCGACACAGTAGTGCCAAAAAGTGAAACACATCCCCCAAACAGTGTATGTCACTTTTTTTGACACTGATGTCAGCCCCTAATGTCATTCATACTTTAGGAGTCCTACCAAATCTTGCCCGCTTTTTTAGAGGTCATTGACCCGAACACATCACATGTCATATTGTAATTCATCACAGAGACACACAAACACTTTTTCATCATATAACATATACACTAGATAAGAATTTGTGTTATGACACTTCTTGGGCAAACGTGCTAGGTTCATATCACCTACAACAGAGTAAATGAGCCGAATTTTTACAGTGTGAGAGATGGGGGTGGACCCAGTGGCGGAGCCACGTAGAAGCAAGGGGGGGTTGCCCGCACCCCCCCTTAATGTGTGAGTACCTCATGATTGGAATCAGTTGCCCCTCTTTAATGTGTGAGTACCTCATGATTAGAATCAATTGCCACCCTTTAATGTGTGAATACCCCATGATTGGAATAAACAAAGAAATGAGTTCACATCATCTCTAACCTGACTGAATTAGTACTACTCAGTCTGTGACACATTGTTAGACAAAGGGTATATAAATAAAAGAAGCAAATTAATGAACCAAAACCAAATAAAATAAAATGAAGGGAGCAAAGTTTTGACCCAAGATGGTGTCCAGGGTGCCAAGTGACTACATTTGGAATAAAATGGGTGGGAATTTAAATTTTCATCTAACCGTTGCCCATTTTTTCCATGTAAAGTCACCTGATGTACTACTAGACTCTAAATCCTGGACAAAATATCTATTTCAATTAATAAATACACAAGAACTTAATAATTGTATATTTACTATAATACGCTCCTTTGACCCATGTGTATAGGCTTAAACACCCTTTGTTAGGCCACATGTCACACACTGATTGCTAATGAAGTATCTGTTCATTGAGACTGGAGATGATTTAAAATCCTTATTAGTATGTAACCTGGAGCCAAGTTAGTTTATTGAAATCATTTTTATTATTAAATATTGTCTTATTGAGTGTTCATTATGTGTGGAAAAGAGAGAAAGAGGGCAATCCTGGCTCGGCTCATCTAAGCCTAGTTTGGAGCTCCCGAATGGACTAGCTTATCTAAGTGAGCCTGAGTCGGGCCGCACTAGATTCAACTCATTTATAGCTTGACTCATTAAAGGTCTTATGTATGTAAATAACATATATAAACTTTTTATTTATTTATAGCCTGTTTGGCAGCACCTGTAATGTAATCATTTCATTCGAGTTTCTAAGGCATTTGTAGCCATGAGATGATGGTTTCCTAATGAACTCATTCAAATTTATACTGATTTGTTAACTACAATTAGAAATGAAGTCATCTTAGGTTTTTCTATTAAATGAAATGACTTGTATTATCAACCACAGATCACTGCAAATCTGAATGAATTCATTACAAACCATCCGGTTGTGGTTACAAAATACTTGGAAAACTCAATTGAAATGATTTCATTACAGTGGCTGCCAAATACAGCCTTATATAAGACATTCACTTGTGTATCTATATATTACATTGGGAGCTTTGATTTATGGGCTGTTGGGCTTGTTTCAACCACCTATATCTTTGGCATTTAGGAGAATGTCTGGCTAATGGATTGGAAATTTAAGATCCGGCCTAATATATATTCTACTTTAAGTAGAAGAAATTTCTGACATGTTTAGTGCTTAATACTTGTGGCTTATTGTTTCTGTATGAGTTATCACATGTATAAAATTTCTATACATTTGGGTAAGTATAACTCTACTACTATAATGAAAGGAGCAAATGTTCGACACCATCCCGGACACTAATTAAATCCTGGGCAGAACAGTTTCTTCCTATAATGAAATATAAAACAAATAAAACCCTTCTAATATCATTCACTCTAAAAATAAATACTTAATATTTGGTACTTTCTGAACGACATGATGTTTCAATATGTGCTGGTAAATAAGTACTTTTCATTTATAATTCAATCAATACCAAACACGACCGTATTTATTTATTTTGGTTTGGAACCTCACGTATTTAGTGAGGTGCTTTTTAGATGTGCAATCAGTAGGGATTTTCCTACTGCTTAGGGCTTAATTTCTGTCAGCGCCTGTTGGTTGTTGTATATTGTTACCAAAGGTATCTGTTGGCTGTTGTACATTGTTACCAAAGGTAAATAAGTCATCAATTGTTGGACTTGGGAAATTTCTCATCAGTACCAATTAACACGTGACACACTGCTTGACAAAAGGTGCCCCTGGTAAAGGCATGCGTTTTAGAAAATGGAGCTTCTAAATATGCCCCGCAAATTTCTCTTCATACCCCAATTTTCAAAACTTTCAAAATTCCAACAAATACTCTTTATTAAAATTACCTTTCTCTCCACACCCCACCCTTTTCTTTCCAATTGTTTTCCACTGTGACGGTGGCGGCAGTGACAACAAATTCCATTTTTCTCCTATTTTTTTTTACTGTGTTCGAGTTTATTCAGCCACATAGGGATGAATAGAGGTTTTTTATTCGGTTGTGTGTGACAGAACAAAAGGTTTATGTTTGCCCTTGCGTGGCTAGGACCAAACATAGGCCCTTTGTTTGGCCACGCACGACCTCTATTTGACCCTTTGTGGTAGAACAGGCCTGAACCCAATAAAAAAAAAATAGATTTCACTGTAGTCGTTGTCATTACTGCCATTGGGAAGAGCTTTTCTTCCTCATTGGAATATAAGGAGGGGGTGAGTGGGGTGAGGGGTATTTTAACAATAAGAGGGGGTGTGAAAAGAAAATTGGAAATAATATGAGTGTGAAGAGAAATTTTGGGGGAGTATTTAAAAGCTCCCTTTAGAAAATAAACAAAATAGAAGTACCCATAGTTATTTACAGAAGTACCCTATGCCAAACATTTCTTGATGTTGTATTGGTATTGGAAATGAAAACTCAACCGAAGTAGGTTTTGTTTTGTTTTTTATTCAATAAGCATAAGGCTTTCTAGTGCCTCTATTACTAGACCATAGGGATAGAAAAACTGTTTTGCTGCCTCCAGTGCCTCTGTTAATTTGCATTTGTATTCTTTCCAATTTGTACACCTTTGTGCAGTCCTATTGTTTTCATATTAGTGAGAGGAGGAGAGAGGTAGTAGATTCCGGATCTCTAATTCAATGAAGTACCATCACATGGTGCCACACCAATATAGGTAGATAACAACCTCTCCAGCAAATTAAAGCCTCATTATGAATGGGTAGCTTTGGCTTTTTAGTTAAAGTAGTGAATGAAAAATGTGAAATTCACTAAAAAGAGTCTACATCCGATTATATATTTTGATTAAAAATATACATATTACTATTATGACTAACAAAAAAAAAAACAACAAATGACTATAATTAAATGTATAAATTTAAAAGAGATTCTTTATAATCTTTTGTTTGACCTTTAGCAACACTTAATCAGATTGCTTTTAAAAATTATCTAAAATAAAGAAGCGGATTTATAATTTAAAGTAAAAAAAAAAAAATCTAAAACAGAAGAAGTGTCATTTTGCAATGACAAAATAGATAAAATATGCTTAACTGGATGTGAATGCTCTCAGGAAGCCCACGGTTTAGATTTCAGGAGATTATCTACTCTAATTGACTTAGGAGCAAGCATTTGCTCTCCAAGTAACTCCAGCTATTCCATCGCCGGAAAACGACCGGCTAACCAATCAAATCGGAAGAGGTCCAATCACGGATGCCATAAATTTGGGTCCCACCGACACTGCAGTGTGTGAGGAGTGATTAACGTACATGTCAATAAGGAGATGCTCATTGGGACTATAACATGTAATCACTGGCATATCATCATCATCGACATCGTTATCATCAATCTATTGTCGTTTATTATCTCTCGGCACACCCTCAAGCAGCACAGACCAATAAGTGAATGATACATACACACCTTTGACGGAAGACAACCGGTGCCATTGTCTCTGTCATCAACTCCTTATCGTGTCATGTATGACATATGACAGAATATCATCATCATCATCATCTCATCAAAGCTTCATACCATGCATGGCAGGATGGTCTTGTCAGAGTAGAAAAAAGAGAAAAAATCCAAGCCCTCTCGTCACCGTAGGCCCGTACAACTGTACTATTTTCGGATTTTTACGACTTAAAAAGAAGGGGAATCGAAAATAAAGGTAAAGTTGGAATCAAGCCAGTTAAAAAGAAAAAAGATAGGGGCCGACGTATTAATTACATGGATTTGCTGTAAGATTCGGCGTTAGCTGTAATAGTCAAACTTCGGCGGTCAATGCGACAAAAACTTGGACGGATATCCCACGTGGAGACGTCGGTCCCCCAAAATCAACACGGGAGCATTAGGCCAAGATTCTGAATAAGATCTGCGACATTGACAAGTCCCGCCCATATCTAGCCTCGCCTTCCGTAGGCAGGGTCCTGTGGTTTTGTTCGGTTCGAGCTCGACACGTCCTTTACATCACTTGTCTTATCTGGTCGCATCCACGGGTTTCATGCAGCCTTTACTTTTGATGCTTGACAGGAGCTTTACGTGTCATCGACTCACAGGATACTTAAATGTGGTGTATTTATTAAAACACCCTCATTTAACCTTAGGTGAGTGTGAGCACATTTCCTGTAACCAATTTATGACCACACCGCAGGCCGCACTATGATGTGTATGGGGTTAAAACCGTCAATAAAAGTGCTCAATTCGCAAAGTAGATGCCAAAAATAATATCACCAAATTCAAAATTACTTTACGTGTCAGTTTATGGTACCCGTGACTCACTGGTCACACTCATTTTGGTCACTCAACATTTGGAGATGCCATGATTACTGTATGACCTATGACAATTTATATATGGCTACTTGACTCTTGTCCAAAAACGGAACACCAAATTCTAAACACATCACTTGTAATGGTGTGTTAATTCCAAGAGCTTTCCCATTTTTTGTTCTTTTCTTCTAAATTCTTCTTATTAATTTATTTCTTTATTGTTGGAAATAAATGATCTTATTGGTTGTAATCACATTTTGCTTGAATTAATTCGATCAACTTTAAATTTAGGAAATTTTTTTAAATAAAACACCATCACAAAAAGATCCATGCCTTAAAAATCCACCATTTAATTTGTATTTTTGTCAAATTTAAAGAAGATAAAACCACATCTCTTATCTCATTTTACATCCTTAAAGTGGTTAGAGTATGCAAAGTAACCAACAAAAAGAAATCATTAAACAATTGTAATTTGATTTTTACAGGTATATTTTTCATTTTACACATTCCAACAATCGGAAAAGGGTAGCAACAAGCCGAGCTTTGCCCAGTTCAGCTCGGGTTCAACACATGAATGGCAAAACTCAAGCTTGGCTAAAGCTCATCAACAAGCCTGCATTACTGAGCTTAGGATTGGCTCAGGTTCCTAGTAGTAGACTCGGCTTAACTCACTAGCCAAAAAAAAACACTCAATCCAGGCTGAACTCAGTGATGCTTGGTAAAGGCTTGATTAGCAAATGAGCTCAAATCTAGATTCAGCTTAGTTCATGAGCTCTAGACTTAACCAAGCTAACTCGGCTCATTACCATCCTAATCGTAAGAAACAGCAAAAAGACAGGTTCTAAGACTATTGACACTTAAAATACGATAAGGACATCATTGACTTCCTGCATGCTTCCAACAATTAGAAAGCTCGAGAAAGAGGTAGGTATATGTTTTTGTCTTATATGAGTTTGCTGGATATAAAGTTTAGGAGAATGATTTAACATGGTCGTTTTTTCATAATATTTTTAGATATTTTATTAAAGAAAACTCCATCTAGGGTTTAAATACACATTTTCTGGGTAAAGAGTCTTTAGCTCAGTTTCATTCAACAAGGAAATAAAATCTCTTGTGAACAAGAGTTCATTGTGACAACAGAAAGTAATTCACCCAATACATATTCCTCATGCCAATACTTATACAAATGGTTTTTAAGCTGCCAATGTAGCCATAAAGTGAGCCGCCTTATTGCTATTTCATGGGATAAGATTTATTTTGATACTGCTAGATGAAACCAAAATAGAGCTACAATCCTGATTCTCCTAGGAATGTGACTGGAGTCGTTAATGAGCTTGACAACCTTATGCCAGTCTCCTTCAATAAGGACAGGATGTTGGGCTTGTTCCTGTACCATTGTCAGCCCAAGGTAAAAGCTCCATGCTTTGATTTCTTATACTAAGCAGCTCAGAAGAATTCTAGAGAGAGGTCTCCTTTGAAACATCTTAGGTGATCATGCATAATGGTAATACAACGCTTGTACTTTCTATAGCACCATCAACATTAATTTTGAGAGTTCCATTTTGGGGGGGGGGGGGGGGGGGG
>JAOXJP010268387.1:0-20382 GCA_025762735.1 Platanus orientalis | reverse complement strand
CCAAATCACTTCGGATTTGCGCAATCTTTGTCACATTAGAAATGTAACTGAATAACCTATCTAATGACACCAAAATAAGAAAAAAAAAAAAAAAAAGTTTTGACCTTTGAAACAATGGGCTAAACATAAAAAACGGGATTAACCTAAAAAATTCTGAAAATTTCCGTAAATACTCCTAATTTAATCCCAATTCCCCACCAACTTTTTAATTTGCCTCTAATGGCCTTATTACATGTAAAACCACTAATTAAAGCTTATAAAATAGAAAAATAACAAAATAAATTAGGCTATACTACTAGACACTCTATGAAAGACTATTCATGGTCTTTCAACTTCTTTTTGTTAGCATGGTACGCTCCCGCATCAGTTCAAGTCCTAAAACACACAATGGGTGGGAAAAAAAGTTACACAACAACTTAATCACTTGGTTAGATGGTTGACAGATAAAAGATTTAGTGTGAAATTCGGACCATGAAGAACAAAGAAGAGTAAGAGTAACTGAAATGGATCATTTACTACCTATGGAAGAGTAAGATCCATCAGCAATTTTGACCTTGTCCTTCCCAAAGCAAACAAAATAAGTAGAGAAAAATGAAGAGATACATGTCATGTAATTAGAAGTTTTTGAATCAATAATTCAGGAATGATGTAGAGTGACAGAAGCACTGAAGGCAAATGCTAAAGTACTTGACTATGCAAAGGATGAAGCAAGAGTAGAAGAGGAAGGCTCTAAGCTAGCCATGAAATGACGTAGAGCCTCAATCTACTCCAGAGAGAAGCTAAAACTATCCAATGGAGGTGCAAGAGATGAGGTTATGGGCTCTATCGAGGAAGTAACAAAATGGGCACTTGGTTGACACTGTGGGAGAAAGACACCTCTACCACACTGTAGTCTACTCTGAAACTCCTTTGAGGGACAACCATGGTCCCAACAATTTTCTTTGGTGTGCCTACAGCGACACAGTGCTCACACCTCAACTTATCTCTGTCATCAGAAGAAGTACCTCCATGATCACCACCACCATGACCCCGAAAGGGTCCACATCCCCCTCGTTGGACCCCCCTCGTTGAGGAAGAAACCAATGCAGATCAATCAACAATTGGTTGTGAAGGTTGAGTCATAAGGATGCAACGATCCTCCTCCTGAGATAGATATGAGAACACCTCATCTAACGGTGGAAGTGCGTCATTCGAAAAGAAATTTACTCGAATGAGCTCATACACAAGGTTCAAGCCAGCCAACAACTCAAATATTTGTGTCTCCTCTAACTCTTTGTTATATAAGGCTACATCAACAATGTACTGAGATTTGAAAGTTTTATAAAAATCAATTTCCTCTCAAAGACTGCAGAGGGTGGAGTATATGATGCTAAAGGCTGATCACACTGCCTCAATTGAGAAACATGTTGATGCAAGTCATACATTCTGGCTTTGTTCCCCTTCTTAGAATAGGTTTTGGTAACTGAATCCCAAATAGCCTTGTCTATGGTCAAGAACAAATAATTGTTTGAAACACTTAGCTGCATTGAACTGAGGACAAAACCCTGTACAGAACTAGAAAGCCTTCTTATATAAGTGGCGATTTGGAATGAAAAAAACCCAGAAAATAAGCCCATCATGGTTCTATTCAAGTGCCCATAAATTACAAACAGAGGTTCTTTAATGGATGTTGTGTGTTCTTAGGTAGAATTAATGGGAAAGTAGAAAGTCCTTGACTTGCTGAATGGGCATATGGGTTTGGCATATGGACAGCTGGACCATGGGTAAATGAAGCATGGAACATGGGTAAATGGATCATGGATGCTGAGTTAAGATTAGTTGGTTGGGCTGATTGGTTGCTTTTATATCATGGGCTGCTGTATCAGGCAACCTCTCCCAACAAAGTACATGAAGAGATATTACAATCAGGAAAAGAAAAACACTTCTGAAGGAAAATGATGATGAAATGCATAGGTTGCATTACATTAGCCTCAACAGATACAGGATTAAACATGCTTGGCAGTTAATACAATAGAGTCTACTGACATTTATACTCGATTACCCAATAAATAATTTACTGAGTCCTGTAAACATAGTTATGGGATAGCTACCACAACAGACTAGATGCTAATTAACACAATGATGTGTCTATGAGACATCTGCACAGTATATTGACAAATTTCTGTAAAAAATAGTACAAATTCTACATTGAAGTAACACTTTAGGTTCTTGATACTTCAATGAGAGCAAGTTTAAGTTTTAACTACAGAAAAATGTGTATGCTTTACAAAATTACCATTTTATTGTCCGTATCTAACAAACTGAATAAAAATATAAAAAGCCCCAATAATGGTTTACTATTAGCATTAAAAAAAAACCTTGCTAGCATTTAAATCAAACCTTTTCATCAAATCGAAAGAGTGATTGATCAAAATAGGGAGAAGGACTCAATGACTGACAACTGAAGGGCAATGAGGCCAGCATCTTCTTCACAAACTGCAGAATATAGCGGCAGATTAATTGTGAAATCCCTAAGGCTAAATATACTGCATCTCGAGAGGAAACACATGCATAATCATGTTATGATGCTTCATACAGCACTAGTTTCTCCACAGAAAAAATGGGGTATTGAGTGCTAAAACTTCCAATGGTGAGATTTTACCTGTGAAAAGCTACTAGCTTTATTTTTAATGTTCCTGAGTTGTTCAAGAGCATGTATGTTATTCGAGTGAGATGATATAAAGTTCATGTACAATGAATTTCTTGATGTTGCATGAAAATGGTCACAGAACTGCTCAAACAAGTAATAAAGCTCATCTGCTGAATTCTGGAGAAAAAAAAAAATTAAACATGTAAGAAAGATATTACAAGTTTCATGACAACATTGACCAACAAAATCCACAGAAGACGAACAATAACCTGATAAAATGCAATTATCTCAGTCGTCTCCATGTTATATACAGCAAAGAATGCAGGATGGTGATCTGTACTTCGTTGAACCTAAGTTTTAACAGCATACAAGTACCCATACATTTTATCAAAATATTTTCATAAAACGTACAAAGCATTATAAAAAACATGTAATTCCGTATGAAGAATCTGGAACACATGGAACTAATAAACCTTACCCCTCCATCTACACTACCATACTTGATTAGCAAGTGATGCCGGTCTAAAAATTGCACCTATCCAGAGTGATACATAAGCAACTTATTACATATTTTGACGAGATAACAAGATTACATAACATGTATGCGAAACATGAAATCCAAAACAAAGAAAACATGATTGAACTATGGGGTGAGCATCAAAGCAGTCTACACATTTCCACATATAAACACAAATCAAAGTCCTACCTTCAAAATGATCAAGTCAACATAATCTTGGAAATGGAAATAGAACTTCTTCTTCTTCAGACATTGAACCCTCTGATAAAAAAAAGATTGCATAGCGGTTATCCTCAGACATTTTGTTGCAAATCAAATCTGAGTGGAAAGTCATGAAGCATCAAATGGCTAATTGGATTGACAATAGAATTGCATCGTAAATTCACCACATTGTAATATATTTAACAAAAAATAAAAAATAGAAAAAAAAAATAGTTACAAAACACTGAACATGATATGTCAAATTAACCATATAATACCATTTCATATCAAGTGTAGCTATCAAAAACATTCTCAAGGCTTCAATAGAAAATGTACCTTATAAACATTGAATTCCAAAACTATCGAAGGCAAGAAGCTAGATTTAAAATTTAGCTAAAGTCCAATTACATTTCCCTTTAATCCATGAGACATGATCAGGGCTAAGAGAAAAGTCATGAAGCATCAAACGGCTAATTGAGTTGGACAAAAGAATTGCATCGTAATTCACCACCTCGTAAAATCTTGAGCAAAAAAAACAGTTACAAAACACTGAACTTGAAATGTCAAATTAACCCATAATACCTTTCCAAATCAACTTGTAGCTGTTAAAAATATTCCATGGCTTTATTCATCCAAAACATATATTCTATGGCTTCAATAGAGAATGAACCCTATAAACATTTGAATTCCAAAACTATCAAAAGCCAAGAATCTAGATTTAAGATTTAGCTAAAGTCCAGTTACATCCCTCTTCAATCCATAAGACAAGATTAGGGCTAAGGAAGTCAGTCACATTGATGACATTCAGTTAACCTATAAATGTCAGGGGAGTCAAGAAGAAAAAGAAGATGAAGAAGCTATCAAAATCCATGAGAACACCCACGACTGTTAATGTAGGGTAGCCCATGAAAACTTATGAGAAGCCCTATCTTCAAACCCAACTGTTAGATCATCATGCAATTTCAACTGTAGGAAAGTGTCACATTTCAAAATGATCCAGTGTTTGGACAGGGAGATATCATCAACTAATCAGTCAGAGGCTAGGATTTGGTCAAAGTAGATCTTTGATATTTTGACCTGGGACCAAAATGGAGTTGTTTCCCAAATCTAAAGAAGATTTGGGTCCAATTTGATCAACTTTGGAGTTGAGCTAGGTCTTTCATGCTTTATTTTCTTTTTTCAATTTTAGATTTTGTAGGTTACATATGGAATCCAAAGAGTTGATACTTTGTCATAATTTGGTCAGATTTAGTTTCTACTTGGTCCAATAGGAAGTCTTAATAGATAGAAGAGATTTTAGAACGTTTCATATAAGGGGGACGGCTGGGTTGTTTCCAATGTAACTTGGTTATTTTTATTTGCAAGAATGGTACAGAATACTAACTAAGCTGTATAGGCAACTTATTTCCCTCTTATCTTCAATCAGTTGATACTACTATAGTTCCCAAATATTGCTTTAATTGCTACTACAACTTGCAAGATCTATGATTTTAGTGGATTAATGACTGTTGGTGCAACAACCATGAGAAAAATTCTGAAGCTTCAAAATCTTCTAGGGTAGCAGGTGCTAACAAGATAAATAGGCCAATAGGGAAGACCTAGATACACGATGCCAAGGGATACAATTAAAAGAAATTGACCCCACATCTCTTATTATATATGAAGATAAAAGTTATAAAAGTTGACAATACAGCTCTGATGTTCAAATGTATCACATAGCATTAAGGTACAACAACCAACACTCCCCCTCAAGTGGATTTCTGCTCTAGTGTTTGATTTAGTGTGCTAGGGTTTGGAAAAGAAAGTAGGGAAGAAGAAGAAGAAAGGAAGGAGAAGAAGGAAAATCATATGGAGAGTTGTACTTCTCTCACATGTGTATTGAAATATTCAAAAATGCTGTTATTTGCCTGTCAATATTTGTTAGGAGGCAAAACAAAACGGAAGTAAAACTTTGTTTTACATAATTTTACCTTCTACATATTTTCAGGTGTTTGTTTGGACCTAGACCTAGTATAACAATATGGTATTATTTGCAATTTCTTTCTCATGCTTTCTTATAAGTTCCATAGTAGTTTCATTTTATCTAACAAGTCCAACACACTGTTATGAACCCCTATTTGGTCGTGTTAGAGCATGCAATCAGAGCATCAAAACATTTTGATCATGTTTGGAGTATAAAATCACCTTCATTTTACTCCCTCTGTTCAATGACATGGAATCTTATTTAATAGTTACAGTGATGTCCTACAGAAATTTTGTTTGGGGATGTAGTCATCTCAAGATTGGTAGATTTCTAGGGTTAATTTTGAGTTGATGTGATCAAATAAAGAAGGAAAGGGGGGATACCAGTCAACGGTGCTATCCCCTTTGTTGGTTCATTTCCATAATGACAATGTTAAAAAGAAAGATCCGTTCAAAAGAGAAGAAAAGCATAAAAACCAGAGATGAAGAGAGAATGGATAAGGGAAGAGAGAGAGAGAGAGAGAGAGAGAGAGAGAGAGAGAGGATGAGATCACATACTTATTCGTGTTCGTCAGGAATGGGCATTGACAATGAGAACAAAGATGAATATTTCTCATTGGATTACGCATTGGACTCTGTTGAACCCTTTTTAAATCGTGGGTGTTTACACTCAACGAGCATAAGCAACTTATGCCCAATTTATGAGTAAAATGGTTACACGCTACGAGCATAAAAAGAAATGCAGCAGGTAAAAAAATTCAAGCCCCATTTTGTTTTCCATTCAAAGTTCAAACTAACAACTGAAAACAAAATTTTCACTGAAAAACTTTGTTTTCAGCCCATTTTACTGCGAAACAAACGGAGCCAAAAGGAAAGGAATACAAAAATACTTTGGATTAATTACAAGTATACCCCTTTACATACAAATGATCAACGTACCCTCGCATATGAAGATGTATACGCTTCGAATTTGTCAATACCATGGGCAAAACAGTTGTAATGGTCTACGTGTCTAGGTCATAGGTCAATTGTGACTAAGTGAAGCAAACTCAAAGACATGAAAACCACAGAACACCTCAGTTTGCTGCAGGCCATCACATATGCCAAAGACGTAAATTAGCACAAGATAAGATGATTAATAAGACCAAAGAACAGCTTAAGAGCATGTTTGCAATGTCCCCATACATTAAAGAATGGCCCCACTCAAGCCTGGAAAAGACCAAACTTAAAAGACAGGAAAAACAAAATTCAGGCTTGATGACTGATCACCAAATTAGTGATCAATCACCACGTGATCGTTCACCAAAAATGGTGACCAATCACTAGAGCCAGATTTGGAATTCTTTGGAAATTCAAGGCTGCGATTTTTTTACCGTTGAAAGGTGATCTCGTGCGAGATTCTCATTCATCTATAAATAAAGGTTCTAACGAAACCCTAAAGTAATCTCTTACACATTAAAGAAGTCATACGAAGCTTGAAGAAGCATCTTCAATACTTGAGATAGGGTTGTGCTGCTGGAAATTTACTGGAATACTTTCTAAAGCTATTGTGCACGATTCTTAGAGAAAATCGGTTGGAAATGCATTCTCCAAGGCGTGATCAAAGGTTACCAAGCCATTGGTAACATCAAGGGTCCAAGAGTGAGCTCATACATATATCTTGAAGAGGAACTCTTGGAGTGCTGTGTGCTACAACAGTAAAATATGCCTACATAGAGGTTCACATCCTTTCAAATACTCTTTCTACTAGATCTGAGCAAGGCTTTCATTGGAGACACTGGAAGCTACTAATCACGTCTACCAGAGACACTGGACATTGAGCACTCGCCGGAGTCACCGGATGCGTTCAATCACTTTTGCCGGAGAAAATGGAAAGAGATAAGGGTTCAACTGAACATGAACCGTAAGTTTTGTTGATTTTCTACTTGTAATAGTTGGTACACTACTAACAAAAAATCAACTGGCTCAAAGATGGGCAATTCGACAGTGGAAGTAGGCCTGAAGACTAAACCACTATAAAAGTTGTCTTGTGTGTCTCATGTTTATTTGTGGCTTGCATAATTGTCTTATCTAGAATATTTCAATCCATCTTATCATCTTGTAAATTGACACGAGTATACAAACGTAATTCAGTTAATTATTGAGTGACTAGAGCATTATTACTACTCCAATCTTGTAGAATTGATAATATAACTTAAAGCATCAATTTTGCATTGTGGATGCATTTATTGTGTTGCATTACTGTAATCATCCTTGAATCAAAACTCTAAAACAAAACTAGTTTCCCTACTCTCGTTCTGTTATAGGCAACTATAATTAACAACAGAGCCCCATGTACACTATTAGTTACTTGTTAAATTGCTTAAGTCATTAATTTGTATTGCGACTTAAGTGAATTAAAAGTGGTAATCAAATCTAGCAAAGTTGTTGACAAACTTAATAGTGACTTCGAAAAAAATTAAAAGAAGATCAAGTTAAATTGAAGAGATCCTATTCAACCCCCCCTCTAGGATCACACACTAGGAATTTCAATTGGTATCAAAGCAGGTTGCTCTATAGTGGGCTTAACAACCTGAGCTAAATCATAAGTATTTGATCCTAGACAGTCATGGTCTCCAAAGATGAAGGCTATGCTACAAACTGTCCACTATATTTTGATGGGTCCAACTATACTTACTAGAAGGCTCGGATGAACATCTTCATTAAATCTATGAAAGTAGGAACTTAGTTCATTGTTGAAAATGGCTACACTAAACCCAAAGACAAAATAGAAAAGGATTGGGATAAGGCAGAAAATGTTGCATATCTTGCCAACTTCAAGGCATTAAATGCAATTGTTTGTGCTATCAGACTTGATGAATTTAGGAGAATCTCAAGACTACAAACTACTAAGGAAGCTTGGGACCTTCCAAGAAGTAACTCATAAAGGAACAATCACGGTGAAGCAATCAAAGCTTCAAATACTCATGACAAGCTTTGAATCTCTTTGCATGAAAGATGAGCAATTCATCAACTTCCACATGAAGTTTCAAGCCGTAAAAAACTCAATGAGAGATCTTGGGGAAGAGGTTAAAGATTCTAAAATTGTTAGAAAAATACTTAGGTCCCTTCCTAAAAGATTTCATCATTAAGTAACTGCAATAAAAGAATGTCAAGATTTATAGAAAATGAAATTTGAGGAACTAATCGGGTCAATACAAACATTTGAACTTAAACTTAGACCTACAGGTAAAAAGAAAAGTATTTCCTTAAAAGTAGATGACTCTAGTTCAGATGAAGAATTGGATGAGGACTTTGCACTAATGGCTAAAAAATTTAAGAAACTACCTCAAGAAGACTAGAGAGTTTAGAAAAAAAAACTGTAACGCCCCAAAAACCCATACCTTGCTAGGGTACTGGATCCCAAGGTATTAGACTTCAAATCACATGACACCTACAAAAAAAAAATGCAAACATTTGGCAATGTAGCTATGCAATTAGGCCCGCTACGAAGAATTCCCGAGTCCATACAACCTAATAGACCATAATAAAAATATCCATGTGCACATAATATACCAAAATGATTTCATTTATATATGAAAACCTATAGTCCAATACAAAATATCATTTATCCCACAAGCAGGATATACATAAGAAAAACAACTATACAAAGTTTAACTCTAGTCTACCTATGACTAGACTACCAAAATACCACCAACTACCTGTGGTCCTGGCTGTAATCGCAAGATCTCGTTTCATGGGGTAAAAGAATGATTCACAGTTTGCGAGGAGGAAATGGTGGGGTGAGCTTTGGAGAAAGCCCAACAAGTAAATCCAATCTTCTACAAATTTATAGTAAAGACAAAATAAATAAATAATATTCAATCAATCCATAAAAAATACATTTTGTAAAGTTTAAATATGTTGATGCTCACAAATGATATGCAATGGATGCATTGTGCAAAGTAATTAGTGTCTAAGTCAATAAAACTCGGTTAATGCAGTGGCATAACCACATGGTTCATGTTTTTTCAATCTATAAAATATTTATTTTCAAGTTTGTTTTCATCAGTGAATATTTATTGTGAAGTTTGTCAATTGTTAAAACATGTCAAATTCATATCCATTGAGTAATAATAATAAAAGTTCTATTCCATTTTCAATTGTTCATTTTGATGTTTGGGAACCTTCTCCGACTAATTCTTTGTTTGGATTTTTCTACTTTATTACTTTTGTTGGTGACTGTTCTAAGTGTACTTAGGTTTATCTAATGAAAACAATGGATGAAGTTTGTTCAATTTTTCAGACATTGTATGAAATGCTTCAAACACAATTTGATGCATCCATTAAAGTGTTGCGATCTGAAATTGGGGGAAATATATTTCTTCTAGTTTCAAACTTTTTTGACTGGTTGTGGCATTGAACACCAAACTTCTTGCATTGGTACTCCTCAACAAAATGGGGTGGCTAAACGCAAGAATCAACATCTTTTAGAAGTCTCCAGCCCCTATTTTCAGTATGCATGTGTTGATGTATATGAGAGTAGTAGAGGTACAATATGTAAGGGTATATATGTCTTTAGTTGGTATAAGGGTATACTTGTAAATACCTACTATTGTATTTATGTTTTCTCTTGTTATGATTATACACCATACGTATGAGAGTATTCAACACTCTCTATACAATTTCCTTAATTTCTCTTCTTTTTACAAGCCTTAGCATATTACATCAACTACATTGTAGAAATCCATTTGGTATCAGAGCGTAATCGTCAATCCAAAGTCCAGGAACCAACCTTTCATCATTGTGTGACACCTGTTGGCGTCATTAGGTCGTATGGATGACATTAGCATTGGTACGGACCTACTAGGTTTGTGATGAAAGTGCTTGATCTATGTAGATCTCTTTTTTGGTGATTTATGGTAATGGTTTCTAATTGATTTGAATTGGTTTGCAATTTTCCTTCATTTTTTAAGTATTTTCTCAAATTTGAAGCTTCTTGTCCATTCTTGCAAACATGAAGTTGTTGGGGGTCGATTTCACTTGATTTTGATCTCTTCCTATATCTATGGCTGTTTGCAATAAATTTGATCTCATTCTATCTAGAAATGAGCTCTCGGTGAACAATTTGGTCTTCTATAGTTGCTGCCTAGTTCTTTTTTTGGTCTTTTTGTTTCGAAACTCCTTTAGTTCTTAGTAATAGCGATGGAAATGGTTCACTTGGTAGTATTTGAGGGTTCATCTATGTTTTTCGAAGGTTTTTGTTATTGTGAAGGAGTATGGAGTCCTATCAACTTGAAATTGTGGGTATATGCACTTTTGATGCCTTGTGAATGTGTTTGACTATATCTAGGTTCTTGTTGACATTATTAGAGGTTTTACTCCTCTATTGGTTTTTGTTGCGAGTATTTATGAACTGTTGTGGTGTTTTGACGTATTGTGTGTGTATATTGAGCCTTAGTAGACCCTGCAGCAGGCTGTCTCTTAGTTTATTGGGGTTATTATGGTGTTGTATAGCCACTTTCTGTTCAGTTGCTATTGGTTTCTTTGGTTGTTGCTAGCTATCGAGTCTAATTGCATTTTGAGATGTCAATTAGCTGTTTTGTGCTACTTGGAGATTGTTTGGCAATGTGTTGTTGTGCTTTGTAGTGTTTTACAGCAGCATGGGGTGTGATTGTTGGTGCTCGTGCTTAGTTCTTCCAGGGTGTAGTAGCTTCTATTGTTGAGAGTGGGTATGATCATCCCTAGATCATTGATTTTGGGGCCTCTCATCATGTGACTATTATGTCTAGTAATTGCCTGTAAAAACTCGTTCTCCACCTCATCTCCATCATAATCCTCCTCCTCGTCACCCCCCCAGCTCCTTGGATCCCCTTAGTTCTTTATACAATTAAACCTTCCTCATTTCCTCTGTTTGCATCATGCATTTGTTGGTTCATTTGCTATGTCCATGTTCCTAAGTCGGATTGCTCCAAGTTGAACCCTAATGCTCTTAAGAGTATTTTCCTTGGGTATGCTCTAAATCAAAAGGGATAAAAATGCTATCATCCCTCTACTCGGAAGCGTTTTGTTTCCATGGATGTTACCTTCCATGAGACTGTTTCTTTCTTTTCTCTTAGCCAATCTAATCTTCAAGGGGAGAAAAGATGTGATGAAGAAGATAAGGTGGCTCTTCCCATTCCTTCATTTCTCTTTGATGTTGATAAATGCCATAGCCAGGGATTGATAGAACAAGTAGTTGTTCAAAAGGGGAAGGACCTAGTGGTAACCACCCAAAGAAGGCTTGGGTGTAAGATTACACATGTTTTTTGTTAAAAAGAAGTAAAAAGGTACCCCTGTCCCTGATTCTCATGTGCCTCACCAACCAGTCGCTTTCTTTCAGGGTACTCCTTTCCCCATGATGATTCTCATCTTCCCATTGCTATTTAGAAGGGTGCTCGCTCTTGTACCCAACATCCCGTTGTTAATCATGTGTGCTATCATTCCTTGTCTTTTGAGTTTTAGGGAATACTCTACTACTTTGTCCTTTGTTTCCATCTTATTTAGTGTATCTCAAGCTATATCTCAACCTTAGTGGAGAAGAGAAATGGAGGAGGAAATGCAGGTCTTAGAGAAGAACAACACATAGGATGTTGTAGATTTTCTAAGAGGGAAGGAGCCTATTGGATTTAGATGGGTCTTCTCAATGAAGTTGCAATTAGATGTCATTGTTGAACGATGTAAGGACAGATTTAATATGGGATTGACTATTAGGAGACCTTTGCCCCTATAACAAATATGAATTGTCTATAAATCAGGGATGACCGTTGTTTCAACTTGATGTCAAGAATGCCTCATTCATGAAGACCTTGAAGAAGAAGTTTATATCAAGTCACCTCTTTGTTTTCAGTACGTTATAGGCAAAGGAAAAGTTTATCACCTTAAGAAAGCTCCCTATAGTCTCAATCAATCTCCTAGAGTATGGTTTGAAAGGTTCATGGGGCCATGCTCAAGAATGGATATAAACAATGTTAAGAAGACCATACTCGAACCAGTTGATGGTCAGTGTGAGATCAACAACTTAAAGGGTCTTCTTGGCAAGGAATTTAAAATCAAGGATTTAGAGATTCTTTGATACTTTCTTGGAATTGAAGTTGCTATATCCAAAAATGGTATCTTTTTATCGCAGCGGAAGTATGTGTTAGATCTCCTCTAGGGATGAGTGGGATGTTAGGGTGTAGACTTTGTGAAACTCCCATTGAGTCTAATCACCACCTACAAGCAGATGAAACCCACAAGCTTATTGATATTGGACGTTATCAGAGATTGATAAGTTAGCTTATCTACTTGACATTGACTAGACCAGACAACTCTTACACAGTTGGAGTAGTTAGTCAATTTATGCATGCTTCTACAACTAAGCACCTTGAGATAGCGTACCACATATACATTTGAAGAAGAGTCCAAGTCAAGGGCTCTTATATAGGAGACAAGATCTCTGTGTTGAGGTCTTTATAGACCCAGATTGGGCAGGTTCTGTAACTGATAGGAGGTCTACTTCAGGTTACCTTACCCTTGTAGAAGGTAACCTGATGAGGCAACTTTTTAGTGGATTAAGAAGTACAAACCTTTATAGAAGCCAAAGACTAAGTTTAAGGGATCATTGAAGAAGTATAATTGCTGTCCACAGTTTTAAGCTTTATTTTTAGTTGTTTTCTTTCTATTTTAAAAAGGTTTTAGTAATGGGATTGATGTAATAAGGCCATATGAGTAATGGAGAGAAGTTAAGATTAATTTAGAATAGTTTAGGACTGTTTTTAAGAATTTTTCTGGGGTTTGTTTTGGCTAATCGTATAAGGGGGTATTTTGGTCCAATTTTAGACCAATTTCGTTTTTTTATTAAGTAGGTCCTAAGACCTCATTAAACGAGAGTTTTAGAGAAAATTAATAAATTGAAGAGCTTTGGAAGCCCACGGCTGGTTAGTTCTCTCTCTTTCTTAATTTCTTCTTCTCTACATTCTCTAATCTCCTTCATCTTCACATCTTCTTCATTCTTCTTCTTTCAAAATCTTTGTAGAAAATTAATTTTGTTCTCTTCAAATCATCTTCTATTATGTTCTTTTATAAACCCCATTGTTCCTACACATCATCTCTCAGTTTCTACATTCTTTTCCCCAATTGTTCTTACATCTTTTTGCTAGTTTTTTGAATTTTGGAAAATTTCCAACAAACACTCTTTTTTGTAATCTCTTCTTCAAATCTTCAAATAAACATAATTCTTTCTAGGTTTATTCATCTTATACCCTAACACATTCATCCATTCAAGAATCTCTAATTTCTAGGTTTTCGTGAAAACCCACCATTCTTGAACCACAAACCCAACTTTCTTGAAATTTCAGCCACTTTTAATTTTTTGTGTTCTTTTCTTGATTTCTATTCAATTTTATTAGATTTATTTTTCCTTTAAATTTTTAGCATTTTTTAATTTCAAGAACCTTTCCTTTTGGCTTGCGATAATTAAACAAGTGTAGGAATCTTGGTTTCCACAATATCCTACATCATAACCTTGTCACTTGGTGCAACAAAAAGCAACCATTAGTAGCAAGGTCAAGTGCGGAAGCAAAGTGTCGAACCATGGCTCATGGGATTTGTGAGATGCTATACATACGTGGCATTCTTTAAGAGTTGGGATCAACTCTCAAGATCTTATGTGGTTATATTGCCACAGTAAAGCTGCAATGGGTATTGCTCACAATCATGTTCAACATTGGAGGGCAAAGCACATTGAGGTTGACAAACACTTTGTCAAGGAGAAGTTACAAATTGAACAAATATGTATTCCCTCTGTAAAGACTTAAGATCAACTGGTCAATGTGTTTACCAAGGGCCTCTGTAGTCCTAGTTTTAGTAGGATTGTTAGCAAGCTTGGTATGTACAATATTTGTATACCAGCTTAAGGGCGAGTGTTGATGTATATGGATTTATATGTGAGTATAATATATTGAAATTTTTGGTGTGTGATCCTAGAGTGGGGATGAATAGGATCTCTTCAATTTAACTTGATCTTTTTTTTAATTTTCTTCAAAGTCACCGTTAAGTTTGTTAACAGCTTAGCTAGATTTGATTACCACTCTTTAATTCACTTAAGTCGTAATAAAAAAATAATGACTTAAGCTAATTAACAAGCAAATACTAGTGTACCAAGGGGATCCGTCGTTACTTATAATTGCCTATAATAGAGTGGGAGCAGGAAAACTAGTTTTGCATTAGATTTTTTATTCAAGGATGATTATAGTAATGCAAGACAATAAATTCACCCACAATGCAAAATTGATGCTTTAAGTTATATTATCAATTTTACAAGATTAGAGCAGTAATGATGCTTCAGACACTCAATAATTAACTAAATTACTTTTGTATATTCATGTAGCCGACTCTAAATAGTTAGGATAAGGTTGTTTGTTGTTATTGTTGTACTTTTGTATGCTCGTGTGTCAATTTACTAGATGATAAGTCGAATTGAAATTGTCTAGATGAGACAATTATGCAAGCCACAAATAAATATGAGACACACAAGACACTTTTATAGTAGTTCAGCCTTCAGGCCCACTTCCACTGCTGAATGGCTCATCTTTGAGCCAATTGATTTTTTATTAATAGTGTACTAACTATTACAAGTAGAAAATCAACAAAACTTATGGTTCGTGTTCAATTGAATACTTATCTCCTTCCGTTGTCACCGGTAGAAGTGATCGAACTCACCTGGTGACTCTGGCGAGTGCTCAATGTCTAGTGTCTCCGGTGGACGATATTGTTTGTTTACTTTGCTATATGTGGCTTTACTTGTGGCATCGGCTTGGGTTGTCCAATCGGAACCATGGGTTAGAGCCTGGCGAGAAGCCACCTTGTGCTTAATGCCCAGAGTTAAATCTGGTGATTCAGCCACTTGGTGCAAGCGGCCAAAGGTTAGGACTGTCTCCCATCTATCCCGTATCAGCACCCATAGTAGCAATACCAACACAAGAGATGAGGGTACTACCTTAGCATCAAGGAGATAAAGGCCACAAACTTCATGACCACTACCAATCGTCCTTTTCGAAGCCAAGTCTTAAAAAACACAATGTGCGAGAAAAAAAAAAGTAACAAAACAAGTTAGATCTATGGTAAGACAACTAATGAATAGCAAGTTAGTAACAAATTTTGGAACATGAAGAATAGATGATAAGGATATAGTAGGAGAAACATTGACAAAGTGCACCCAAAACACCAAAAAGCAAGTCTTTCTAGGAGGGGGCAATAAGCTGGTACCTATACTTGGTAGAAATCTTCACCACACATTCAATACTTCACGGATCATGATGGGATTTGTTCTTGTATATTCCCCAATTAGAATAGATGCAAAAAGACCCAAAGAAGCACCCGAAAAAGTTCAAAATCAGCCATGCACAACGAAATCTTCAAATCTAAAAATTTGAATTTTTTCTTTAAAAAATCTTGATTTTTCTCAAACATTGCTGGAATCTTCTTCAAAAATATCCTAAAATCGAGATACACCAAGAACATCCACCATCGCAGCTTGGTCTCCTTGTATGAATGACTGCTGCTGATGTCAGCCCTAGGCCTTGTTGACATCAACAATCTACTCCCCCTTGATTCAGGTTTGATCTTTGCTGTAATACCAAGATGATTTTCTGATTTACTTATATAAAACCTGCAGAAAAATAGAGTAATAGAAGAAGAAGAAGAAAGAAGAGAAAACCATATCTGGAGAAGAAAATCGTATGAGAGAGTCCCATACGTATGTGTTATTTTAGTATATATATGGGGTTGGAGGTATATACATGGTGCATGGCCTGGACCCCTATGAATAGTAATAGGAAGGCCAAGGTCATTCACCATTGGAATAGGGAAAGAGACGAGAAACATCAGGAACTGAAACATCATAAATTGGGAAAATACTTGAAAATACAATGGGATCTGGTTTAGAAGTAGTGATTGGATGGCATTGTGATTAGATTTATTAAACCTTCCTATGTGAAACTAAACTATTTAGATGGAGTGTCATGTCAAGAGAGTTAAGAGTAGGAAGAGGAACTAAAGAAGATGGAACTGATACTACAAATGGTACACTCATATCTGATGCAGGAGCATCCTAAGTAGTAAGAAGAAATTAGATGATCATGTGAGGTCTACTTAGAGCTTAGTTCTCTATTTATGTGAAGTTGTAATCCCATAACTTACTTCTGGCCCTACCTTTCAGAGTCAAACTTCCCTTTTGGCTTGATTCTGGTACCATAGGAAAGGTTATTCAGTTACCTTTCAAAGGAAACTAAGATCTCACAAATCCAATGTAATTTGGAAGAGTTATGAATAAAATGATGATAGGGTATCAACATTTGACAAAAATAGTGTTTTCTAGTAGGTTTATTTTACTTTAGGGTTTTGCAAATACAAGGGGGATTTAAGGTTGTTTGGGATATTACTAATTTTTCCTTAGCTAGGTCAAATTGTATTTAGAATTTTATTAGGTTTAGAAAGGTTTTAGCAACTACAGGATGTTAGTTTCTAGTTTGGGACTACTATTTATAAAAGGGCTTAGTATTTTCCAAAACCCTAGTTGAGGTTTTGGCTTCTTCTACCTATGGTTAGAGCTATGAGATTTGTAATAAATTGTTTCAACTACAAGCTGTTGTAAGTTGGTGCTGCTACAGACTTCTATTAATAGGTTGTTTCTGCTAACAATCATTCTTCTTCTATTCAATTATTATTTTTGGTTTTATTCCTCTAAATCTGTTGGTCTGAAGTGCAAGACCTGGACTAGTCTCTTTGTTATTTTCTGATTTCTCTTCCAGCCTTCACATTATGCTCAGATAAGTGTTCTATTACGTTATTGTGCATTTAAATCTTCACTGGAGTGCTGAGTTTCTAGAAATCAGCAACTGAATTTAAATCTGAAAAGGGCCTTAGGAGTTAGGACTATCAGAATCAATATATATTTGGTAGGTGTATAGTACATTCATGGCACTTACTAGTTGTTAAACTTCAAGTTGTTCTGATAGCTACATGTACAATTTTTATTCAGTTAAATTTGCTGAAATTTCTAGGCATAACTACTGCTGGATTTGAATACTTTTAGAGCTCAGATTAAGCCTATAATTGAGGGCTGAACTTGTAACACCATGCATTTCCTTTAAAAAAAATTTAATATGTGGCAGAACTCTGCCTGATCAAACAGAGAAAATCCTGATCGGTCAGACCTCTGATCGGTTAGGAAAGTCCTGGTTGGTCAGGAGGGATCTTCTGGCAAAATGGCCCCTCTGCCTGATCAATCAGCGGATCGGTCAAGGAGTTTTACTCAGCCAATATGCTTCTCTGCCTAACCGATCAGCTGATTGGTCACAGCTCTGATCGATTAGGTCACAGCTCTGATCGATTAGCAAAATCCTGATAAGTCAGAGGCAGAAAATCTGGAATTTTCCAGATTCGCTCCTAACACGTGATTTTGCTTCAAAAAGCATGTGGGACTCCCGAGTGACGAAATAAAACCCCAAAACTTACCCAATTAAGACCTAAAAACATTAAAGAACAACAGAAGAAAAGGAGAAGAAGAAATACCCATTATAAGTGGTTATACATGATATACCCCTGTTTTCTTTCCTAGGATCTAGGACCTTTGTTTTGAAAACTTTATGGTTAAAACTCCATGTATTTCAAGATTTGCAACATGGAAATGGTTCTATTTCATTTGCATGTGATTTATCTTGCTAGGATCTCATAGTCCTTTGTGTATTCATGAAATTTACAAATGATTCTCTATTTTCCATGATAGGATCTTAAAATCTCTAATCCCATTTTGGGATTTACATCTATTTGAAGGTTCCAGTTGTGAAAAAATGTAAGATTTATCCATGGCACATTGATTTTTTATGAATATTCGTGTAAGGTTTGATGTATGTGACTACCATGTTATATTCTATCATTGTGTTTGGATAGAAAATGTTTCTAAATTTCTATTGCCTTCTTACATGCTCTCTAGATAGATTAACCATCTCATTCTTACATGCATTGGAATATGGCATATGATTGCACCTATTGGCAATTGTTTTTCCAAGGATTTACAACATGGAATTTTGAAGGCTTGCACATTTTGCATCATGAAAACTCATGGATTTGCCTACTGCTATATGTTTGGGATTTTGGCCCTACTCTTGGGGATTGTACAATGAAGTGGCCCTACTCTTAAGGATCATATAATGAAGTGGCCCTACTCTTGGGAATTATACAATGAAATGCCCTACTAGAACCATGAGCTGTTAGTTCTTGCAGGTGATGGGCTCACAATGAAATGGCCCTACAATGAATTCGGGTTGTGACAGAACTCGTGTGGTTTAGTGCAATGATTCCTGCTAGTTCTATCAATATTGTGAGCCCATCACCTGCAAGAACTAATAGCTCTCTAAGCTATCCTGCACCAGTTTTGGTATCTTCTTTTTTTTTTCTTTCTTTTTAATGAGAAAAAATAATTTATTACTAAAAAAAAAGATAAGAAAAGCAAGGGAGATGAGGCTTCCTCCAAACAAGTAAATACAGCAAACAACCGAAAAGAGGATAGCAAAACAAGGGGAAAAACACACAGACCCAGTTTTGGTATCAGAGAAAAATTCTATAATGGAACAAAAAAAATTTCCTATTCTTTTTTTTATAAGCAAAAGATTTATTAATAAAGGATAAAGAATCCCAAAAAAAGAGAGCCAAATAAAGCCCGAAGGCCAACAAAAGACTACATATTTCTTACAATATTTGACCACCCCCTTTCAATATTTTTTTCTTATTCTTAAGGAAAAGCTTATTGAATTTGAAGGCCATGAAGGCTACTAAACTTGATTTGTATAATTTATGAGAAATCAAAGTTACCCCCTAGTTTTTTATTGGGTCTCTTGTTGTGTTCGGCTTTGGGGATGCCTTATCCCCTTTCTTTAATGAATATTTTGTTTTACAAAAGAAAAAAAAAAAACTATAATTTAGGGTTAGATAATACAAAAGAAAAAGAGGAAAAGAGAGGAGAAATATAAAGCAAACATACCATACGCAATGATGTACTGATCGATGACCAGAATACCCTTGTACATAACATGCTGCATATACCTACACTCCCCATCAAGATGGTGAATAGATATCTCTCATTCCTAACTTGCCTACAATATCAGTGCAACATATTTCACTCGGACCCTTTGTCAAAACATCCGCTAGTTGATCTTCTATCTTCATGTATGGAGCGTAGATAAATCCAAATTTCAGTTATTCATTTATTAAATGACAATCAACCTTAATGTGTTTAGTCTGATCATGTTGAACCAGATTATAAGCAATACTTATAGCAGCCTTATTATCGCAATACAGTGCCATCGGACATAATACTACAAAACCCAACTCAATGAGGAGCATCTTCAACCACAAAATTTCATAGAGCCCATAGCCATAAAGAAATTTTTTGCTTCTACATTTGACTTGGCAACAACAATCTACTTCTTAATCCTCCAAGTAACCAGATTACCTCCATGAATATACAATAGCCTAATCAACATCAGTATATGCTTCCACCTTGAGATGACATGTATATATTAAAATACCTTTCGTTGGACAACCTTTTAAGTATCTGAGAATTTGGTATGTGTCCTCCTCCCTATATGAGCGTGAGTAGGTGTGTGCATGAACTAACTAATGACATTGATAGCATAGGCAATGTTGGGTCCAGTCAAAGACAAATATATAAGACGCCCTATCAAACACCAGTACCTTCCAGCATCATTAAGCTGACCATCTTATTCATTTTTAAGTCTATGATTTGGACTTATAGGAGTGGCGGATGATTTCCACCCTAACAAACCCATTTCTACAATAGATCTGATACATACTTCCTTTAGGATAGGAAAATTTCTTTCTTTGACCTCACAACTTCAATGCCAAGAAAGGCTGAGCTGTCCCTAATCTATAATTTCAAATTCTTCTGCCAACTGTGCTTTTAGGCTTCACACTTCTACATCATCATTTCCTGTCACTACAAAGTTACACATTATATATATATATATATATATATATATATATATATATATAT
>JAOXJP010268377.1:0-20382 GCA_025762735.1 Platanus orientalis | reverse complement strand
CTTTAATTAACTAAAAGAATACAAATACAGATGCATCTACATCCGATTCAAATTCGCTTTGTTTACAGCCCTAGTCTCCATCACTAGCAAGTAGCATTCCAACCTTAATGTTGACTGTTGCAGTTTTATAGGTGTCCTGCTGCCTTCAGGATTATAGTAAAGGTATTGTTCTACCTATACTATTTGCTTACACTGCATACATGATCTCCCATGTATTTGTAACACCCCGTTTTTTTGCATGGGTATTTTCGGGATTTTCCCGCAAAGTAAGAAGTAAAAGAACGAAAAGAGGGGATTTTACCCTCATTCGTTCAACCATGAGCGGAGGAGCAACCTGAGAGTGAGGAAACTCGTGGAGAATAAGAGAAAAAAGAGAAAAAAAAACTCACGAAAATTTACCCAAATCTGCAAGAAAGGATAAGTAGCTTCTCATTCTTCAGTTTATAGTGGGGTTTGCTTGATTGTGGTGTGTTTTTCTGTTTCTCCATGTACATTCTAACCTAATACATCTCTGAATGCTTATTTCCTTCAATCCATAGCTTCAAATTGTGACGGTGCATAGATTTCAAGTATGAGATATGACATTTTTCAATTAGGATTAAAGAATTTTAAGGCTTTTGATGAAAACTTGTAAAAATTAGTTATGGCTTTGATTCTTAAGGAATGTTGTATCTAATTTGAAAATATAACATGAGATTAATTTCTAAATTGTAATTATGTGTTTTCCCTTTTGATTTTAGGGATGTATTTAATGTTTGTTAAAAGAAAACTTGATGTGCAAGATTTTAAATTGTCCTATAATGATATAGAAGATGGGATTGTTATGCTTGCTGCCTAGAAGAATTTCAACAGTCATAAAGCATGTTGTAAATATATATTCTTGAATATAATTTGTGAACAATAGAATGATATATTTAATTTTCTTTTATGGGTAATATCTGGAATTACTACGGGCTACCATATGTAGTTAAATACCCCATTTTACTACCAGCTTTAATTATGGATTGTTATATATACAACGAATAAGTTTATTTGAGTTGTTTTCCAACTGAACATAATATCTTAGTAAATTTTGTCATGATCCATGGGCGACTTCTAGTGAAATTGTTGGTGTGTTTTGGTGTTTTACTTGAGTTGATGAAATATTAATGCCTGACAGATATTTAAGTGCATAAGTTATTAATTTATTTGGTATAAATTATTTATGTTTTATTGTACTAGGTGCAGTCCCTTAATTCATTTTGAAATGATGGATTCATGAGTATTAGGATCTGCATTGCATACTCCATTATGAGTTAACAATGCAGGAGAAGCCACAGTACATTCTATTTGCCACAATGGTTCGTGTATGACTATATGGATGGGTATTCATGATGGCCACTGTATCATATATTATCATAAGAGATGGTTTCTTTTATCTAAAATACCGATATGTATATCATGAAACCTCGTGTTGTACGTATATTCTTTTATGATAACACAATTGTAGTGTTTCCGTATATTGAGATGCGGAAGGGACCACCGAATATGAGAACCAGAGCTGCTTTCGTGGTTGGGTTCGTTTGAGCAATAGTCAGGTGGATGCACCTGTTATCAGCTATCCCTGCATATCGAGATGCAGAAGGAACCCCCAGACAGGGTGACTCGGAACCATTGATGTGACTCAAGGGAGAGATCATTAGGCTGGGTTTATGGAGCCATAGAGCATGTTCCCACATATCGAGACGCGGAAGATCATATTGAGAAGATCACTAAGTGGGATCCAGGAGTAGTAGTATATGTTCTACTGTCTTTGTGTGTTGATGATGGTATTATTCTACAGTTGTCCATTGCGTGGCCTATTGCTTTTATATAAGGATTGCCTCCAATGTTATTCCCTAATGTGAGGATAGATGGTTATTCATATGCGTTGTTCTTATCTATGAGAGGCCGGTTTATTTGTATTTATTCAGTTGAGCCTATGAGAGGCTGGGTATTCTTTATAGCACTCATAGCTTAATGAGAGATCGAATGTTCTTAACTCTATCTCAAATTCTTATCGCAAAGCCAAAGTTCCATAAAGATGTGGATACAGATTCTTCCAATATTCTTTGACACGTCATGGATACAAGGATTTGTATACATGCATTGATATAGAGGCATCGCATCCTAGCATATTATAAAAAAGCTAATTTCTTGTTACTTGGATGTCTCTAACTCATTTGATTGATAGTTGACTTATCCTCAAAATGGATTATTAATATCATTTGATAATGCTTTTATGTGAGCATTTTCCTCACTTTTGCTACCATACATGAGATATATCTTTGAAAATTTGTGAAAATTATTACATGTTGAACTTATTCTCATTTGATATCTGTTGGCTATAACTTATGTATGCTTTGATGATTTTTGTATGTATACTGTGGATGCGTGTGTGCTATAAATTGGAGAAAGTTTGGTTTACTTATTGGACATGTGTAGCTCACCCAAAAATTAACATCTCGTAGGGGACGCACTACTTGCTGCGGTGTATGCAAATGATCAAGATTTGAGGAGTGTGTAGCCAAGCATTCAGGTATTCGGTAGAGGCAAAGTCCTTACATGTTTGGTTAGAGTGATGGGGTATAAAGGGGCTTTGTGGATCCTAGTATTTTATATATTTTGGATTTTATTTCTTTTTTTATAAACTCATAGGTATGGTTATGACTCATGTATATTTTTTTTGGGTTATATGATGATGGAGGGCCGTCAGATGAACAACGTTACCAGTGATGTCAATATATATTTTTGGGGTGCCTTTTTCTTGTTTTCTACCAGGTTCTTACTTATTGACATGGGGTTTCATATCCCTATGGGTCCTGGTTATGGAGAGATGATGCCGAAATTTTTATCTGAGGGCCAAGGAGTCATGTTCACCTATTTATTCAAGTACATGATGTAATATTATTTTTCCCTAAGTGCTACGTGTTGACATTCGGCAAAAAGGATGGATTCAGGGCGTGACTATATTTCATCTTTTACACCAAAACCTCTGTTCATACAACAACCCCAATTCACATCAGGCATGCTTACTAAGAAACAACTTACACCATAATTTAAAGTCCATCAGTCAATAAATGACACGTGGAATCAATTAATAATGCGATGGGCAATTATAAGGCGTGCCATGTTGGACGGAAAGGTGAAGCAAATAGAACACAAGAAGGATGGACAACTGTCCCACATAAAATATCGGGCAACCCAGTCAGCAAATGGGATACCCACGACTCAAACTGAAAAACAGTTGTGAGCAAACATGGGAAAAAACAATGGCGTCATGGGAAGATTTCTATAAATAAAGGACGACAAAAGCGAACACAATCACAATGATCATCATCAATAGTACTCTTCTTCTTAACAGTAGTGATAAGTTAGGTTTAGTTAGATCTTGTAGTAGTTTGAAGTCCTGTATCAGGCGAATCAACTATGTTGTAGAACCAGATTCAACAAAGTTCTTCCAAGGGAAGAACGGCGATCTAATCTGTCTATTCTGAGGTATTTTCACGATTCATCTTGTATATTCTCTCAATTAATGAAATTTATTTCTCTCATCAAATTGGTTGGCACTGTTTTGTTGTAAAAGTCCTCGGTTTAGAGGCATTATCGAACCCAATCCTTTTAATAATTCGAATCGGGAAACCCTTACGGGTTTGACCCGGATATAAAATATATTGTTGACAACCAACAGATTGGCAACCACAGTGGGAGATAATTAGGAATGGCGCCTAGAAGGGATAAGCAATCTGCTGACTTAAATGAGAATGAGACAAACAAATCGTCTCAAAACCTCGAAGGTAAACTTGATGATCTCATTGAGAGAATTGAAAAAGGGTTTCAAATGATGTTAGGTATCCTGGGTGACGTCTTACTAAAAGTGCTCCAGTCTATAGTAGAAAATATTTGAGCCAACCTGAACCCCGATACCAAGAATAGAAGGGTGACTAGTGGGACAGATATTCTAGAGACCTCAAACAGGCTTGGGGGGCATAAAAGACCTCCCGGTTACCTTGGAGGGCCAAGGGTCGAAGATTTCCCTGAACTAACCCATCATGAGCCAATCACGGTTCCGATAGGAGGATCAAAACATAGGAATCAAGAGTTTACAGGCTATCGTGTGGGATCGAGTGTGCCAATAGAGCCAGGAAGGCTTGAGGTTCATGAGAACCCTACATTTGAGACTAATGGAATGCCTCGATATGAACAATAGACATCCCAGAATAAGGGACAAAACCGGCACAATAGTCGAAATGGTTACTTTGACCCAAATGCCCAGCAAACCTATCAAAATGATCATTTTAGGCAAAACACTAGCGGGTATGGGCATCCAAGACCAAGTCCTCCACCTAACAAGAGGCAAGACCCGCCGAACTATTAGGGCAATCCATTTTATGGACAAAATGCCGATGGATATGGGTACGTAGGGCCAAATCCTCCGCCCAATAGAAGGCAAGACCCAACAAATTATTTGGGGAATCCTTTCCCAAACAATGAGTATATGGTGGCGCAGACGCGAGATGTAACGCACAGCCTCCACCATACCAAAGGGCCCATCCAGCCTATGGGCAACCATATGGCGCTGTACCACAGGGATATGCCTAGAATCCTCGAGAATAGGTTATTAGTGTCCTCGAGGAACTGTATGGGCTTGGCCTTAGAAGGGCTACACAGTCAGCATATAGGAAGCCATACCCTGAACAAATCGATAGGGACTACGAGTTTCCACGAGGGTATAAGATACCCGATTTTGCCATATTTTCAGGAGAGAATAGTAAGACGGTTATGGAACACATCAGCCGCTTTACCACACAATGCGAGAAATTTCTAACCTAGTACTACAAACTCAGGTTGTTCCCTAACTCATTAACGGGACAAGCCTTTACTTGGTATACAAACCTTTCACCCAACTCGATATGAAGCTGGGAGGAAATGGAAGACAAATTCCAATCTTATTTCGCTCGAGCAGATTTAGGAGTATCGATGGCTGATTTAGCAAGACTAAAACAACAGCCATGGGAAATGGCTAAACAATTCATTATGTGATTCAAATGGGCCAAATTAAGATGTCTTAGTGGTCTACCTGAGGTCAAATTTGTTAAACTCGCCTAGGATGGTCTTAACTTCGAACTAAGAAAGAAGTTCGATGGGATAACCTTCTTCGACCTGTTCGAATTATCAAAAAGGGTTACTCGATATGAGAGCATTCTCAGAGAAGAAAATCAACGACATACTTCCTCATATGGAACTTACTATCAAGACCCAAACTATAAGGTCGATCTAACGGAATTTGTAGGAAACCAATCATTTACATGTGATGCTCTGACTAGGAAAGACACCCAAGCCCAGGAGTCGAATAGACCAACAGCAGCAATAAAAACTTACTCCTTTGACTTAAACAAAACAGACCAGATATTCGATATGTTGCTCGAAGCCAAGCAAATCAAGTTAGTAGGAAGACATAAAATCCCAACACGTGATGAGTTGCATGAAAGGGATTACTGCAAATGGCATAATTCCTTTACACACTCGACCAATAAGTGCGTAGTGTTTCGTAATATCATCCAAAAAAGAATCAACAAAAAGTTGTTTCGATTCTCTGACAAAACTAAAGCCATGGAGGTAAACACAAACCCCGTTCCGAAATTGGTAGATGTCAACGTAGTCACCATAAATTGGGCATCGAACAATAAACAATTAAATATCAAGAAAGCGAGTAGAAATGTCACGTTCACTCATGTTGCATCTTTTGCAAGACGACACTCAATCGATCAAGTTTCATCACCAAGATCCCCAACTTTGAAAGGAACTCCAAGAATGGCTGACCACGGAAAAGCCATACTCGAGTGTCCCGACGCAATGACATGGGAACCGAAACTCTACAAGGACGATAAGGATATCCAACTCGATGAAGATGACTTCTGCCCGTGCGATAGGTGTGACCAGATAATGGCCAGACTCGTGGCAGCAGCTCCAAAGAAGGAATTAGAAGTCCCTCAACTAGTCGAATCTACTAAAAAGAGAAGAAAGACCCCTCGACTAGTAACTACGTTAAGGGCCTCACATAGCAAGGAGTGGCGGCCCAATAAATGGGCAAAAGAGAGAAAGGACAGTACATGAACAAACCTTGGATGGGAAGGGAGCCATCTCATGAGGCCTGTCAGCCCTCAAAGATGGTTAAACCACATCGAGGGGATCTTGATAGATGGGTAAAGGTAACCTCACCAACCCGAAGGCATCATACCAAAAATGTGCTAGTATACAAATACGAGTACAACCCTGAGTTTCCATCGATGATTAGAACTCAGAAGAGAATGTGACTTAGACAACAGGCCATTGCTCGACCAAGGAATCAGACCTAAGACCCCCAGAGGCCAGGGGTGCAACAGGAAACACCAGGAGGAAGCAACAGCCATAGAAAACCTGGTCAGTTCCAACTTACTAGCCAAGTCGAGGCATCATCTGATGATGAACCAAGCAAAAGAGAGCATATGAAGTTGGAGAGGGGATGTTACCCCATCCTCAATGGCAATGACAATCAAAAGCCTCAAACAATACGTGTGCTCATCGATCAAAAACCTAGAAAGGCTAAGAAGTCTAACCAAGATAGACTACAAGAAATACCACCAACCGCATAGGATAAAGAAAGAAAGAATCAGCGGCAGGAACATTTGGCTTAGGCAGATATGGTAGTTTTGCCATCTGGTGAAGACGACTTTGGAGACCTTGGGGATGAGGGATTGTTTATGGATTCCTTTACACCCTTGGAATGTGTCACAAATGTTCTATCCAGCGACACGGAAAATACAACCGTAATTCGCTTTGGCAGCTGCCTTGAAAGGGTAGTCAACTACAATATGATACTTACATTGCTTGTCGAATTCAAAGCTCAATAGGACACAAGTCTCCGAAATCGAGAAAGAACTTTGGGACATCCTCACTCAAAAACATGAGGCAGTCGAACTTGATGATGAAGCCTTGAAGGAAATTGAACTAATGGCAGAGACGAAGGAGGTAAAAGGTAAACTTATTTTTGACAAACCTTCGAAAGATATGACCCAACACTTGAAACCCTTGTATATAAAGGTACATATGGAGGGTCGACCTATAAATAGAGTGCTAATTGACAATGGAGTAGCTATGAATATACTGTCTATCTCTATGATGAAGTTATCAAAAGTTGATAACGACCTAATACCAACAGACGTATCCGTTTGCGGTTTTTCAGGAAATGCCACTAGGACAAGAGGAGTTCTCCCCCTTGAATTGAGAGTAGGGAGTAGGACTCAAGTAACGGCCTTCTTTATGGTCGATACTTTCTCTAATTATAATGCATTACTAGATAGAGATTGGATACACTCAAATTGGTGTGTCCCTTTATCTTTACATCAATTATTATTGTTTTGAAATAACAATAATTCAGTGGAAGTGATACATACAGATCAAAAGCCCTTCTTAGCTTCAACAAACAATGTCAAAGCTCAGCTCTATAACGAGAATATAGGGACTGTCAAATTGGTGGGAAAAGATGGTGAAGGAAAACCCATAGAAGTCACGGTTCAAAAAACTCGAGAAGATGATTCCTCGATAACTGAAGAATTTGAAGAACTCTGTAGGGAATTAGCCAATCCCAGCTTATTGGTAGGGCCAAAGAAATCAGGCCTGGAGAATAAAAAATGGTTAGATGACTAGCTCAGACAAGGAGAAAGAAAGAGTCATACAAATGGCCATGAAAAGACTGTCAGGGTACCTAACAGAGAGGAAGATTGAGATGTACCTTGCTAAGTGCATCACGTACGAAAATTCCGATGGGCCTAAAGGCATAGGAGTAAAAGAATTGAGTATGGCCCCTGCTAAGTTAGATAACTTGAAGGCCGAAGTTCAAGATGATTTGAAGGAAGTAAACCTGGGTTAGGTAGAAGCCCCACATATAACATATGTCAGCTCAAAACTCGAATCATCAGAATTCGAAAGGATAGAAGCAGTCCTTATACAATACGTAGATTGTTTCGCTTGGGACTATTCGGAAAGCCCGAACTGGATAAAAAGCCTGTTGAGCACCGATTGCCGATGAAGACCGTCGAGGTGGTGTTGAAAGTCAAAAAAGAAATCGAGAGGTTGCTAGATGTTGGGTTCATCCACCTTATAAGGTATGTTCAATGGTTATTAAGCGTAGTACCAGTTGTCAAGAAAAATGGGAAATTGAGAGTTTGTATTGATTTCAAAAATCTCTACACAGCCACTCCAAAAGATGAATATCATATGCCTGTAGTTGATTTATTAATCGATGGGACTGTTGGACATCGAATATTGTCTTTCATGGATGGGCATTCGGGATACAACCAAATATTCATAGCTGAAAAAGATAAGCATAAAACTACCTTTCAATGTCCTCGTTCATTAGGAACATTCAAGTGGGTAGTTATGCTTTTTGGCTTGAAAAATGCTGGAGTCACATACCAACGAGCTATGAATTATTTATTCCATGATATGATAGGAAAATTCATGAAAGTTTATATCGATAACATAGTGGTGAAGTCTCAAGATTTCGATGATCACTTGCTCGATCTAGAAAAAGTGTTCCTCAAAATCAGGAAGTATTAATTGAAGATGAACCCTTTGAAATGTGCTTTTGGTGTGAGTGCAAGAGGTTTCTTGGTGCATAGCCGAAGAATCGAGATAGACCAAAACAAGGCCAAAGTAATTATCCAAGCCCGCCCACCTTCTACTTTCCCAACAGTCAAAAAATTGCAGGCATTGAATCATATGTTTTTTTTGAATTTATGCAATGTCGGATTAATTTGGTTATTCGGACTAATCCATGTGGATCCATCCGGCATCCCCGGATTGATTCGGTGTATTTGTCTGAGACACCCGAGCTTTACTGGATTGATCCGGTAAGTTACGGATTGATCCACTAAGTGCGGATTGATCTGACACCTGCCGGATCTATCTGGTTCCCCTATTTTTCTGTCATTTTTCCTTAAACTTACTCTCAAACACTTGGGAACCTATATAGGTGGCATGGGTTAGTCCATCAGGCCATATAAAGGTTTTTTGTTCATTTTAGCCTATGTCTATCATGATTTATACCTTTACAAAATTTCCTTGAGCTTGATGATGTTTGAGTCTTCAAGTCTTTAGACCTTGGCAACTTGGGGACGAATCCATCATTAGCTTCAAGTGCTTGGAGCATGACTTCCTTCTTGGAGCCCAAGGGCACTTGATGATTATAGACATGACTACGATATGCAATATGCTCATGCCATGCTTAATCTACCACTCCATGCATTTTACACTTTATGGAATTGACATTTTACATTAACAAATAAACCTTGTCCATTGATTTGGAACAATCGCCAACAGTCAAATGACCAAAGCCATCAATTCTGAATCAATTTTTGAAATCCTATTTCCATTGGCTCAAATTAGGCACTTTGGCTCGATCTTGGATCGATCCTATGTCAGTTGTCTAGATCTAGGATAAAGCCTGTGTCAGGTGACTCGAGCTGGAAGCAATAACTGAGAAAAAATAATCTTAGTCTACGAAACCAAAGACTTGTTGGTTGGATCTAGGATCAATCCAATAAGTGAAGGCTCAAGCCTTTAAGTATTAGCTCAAGCTAGCACTCCCTGGCTCGATCCGAGATCGATCCTGCTTGTCTATAATTTCCATAAAAGGCCTTGAAAAGGCCGCAGAGGCTTGGGATTTATCGACTAAGGTCTGGGGAGGTCCGTAGACCTTCTCATACCTCATTGTGACCTATGGTTCATCTTAGTCTTGTTACCTAACCTATTTTATCTTTGTGAGTTCGAAAATAGGCATGAACCCTTCGAGATGTTTCTCATATTCTCGGCTTGATCTCCTTGGAGTCTTCTTAGTGCTTTAAGGATGATCTTCATGAAGCTTGGACCCAAAAAACTTCTAGCCTCTAGCATGACTCTTCACATGTCCTACTCTATAAAAACCATGTATTTTATAGTTCATGGAATTTACAACTTTTACATTAACATTGTGGTCTTTAAACCATCTCTAGAATGGTTTGTAAAGGCATCCATGTTAGTGCCCACTCATTGCAGGCTGACAAGGGAAATTATTCTACAATTGAGTGACGATCAGATAGGTGGTATGATCCCATTATCTACAAGCTTTTTGAGAAGGCCGGATATGGAAAAGGGGAGTTGTGGCAATTGGCTGAACTTTCTCCTGCACAAACAAGCAATGCAATGCATAGATTAATTGTAACACAATGCAAATTATGAATGGCAGGGGAGAAAATTCTTCTATTAAGAGTTGGTATTAGGTCTACCCCTCCCAAGCTTGTTCGCATTTCAGATAAAAAGAAAGCATCCACTCATTACATTATTGTTGGGGTCCTAGACAAACCAAAGGAAAGGAAGTCAGTTTCATCATGTTCTTTCTACCTTTGATCAGATTAGTAAGGAAACTTCATGTGCCTCAATATTTGATCGATTAAAGGGGAAAATGGCCATGTCTAATAAGCAAACTTGGCCATGGAAAAGGTCTGTGTTTTCATGCTTTGGTCCGCAGTTTCGCGATGCCAAATCAAAAAGTGGCATCCAAAAACGACACCGACAAGAACCAGATCCTATTATGGCTAAAGGGTGTGATGAATCAAGAAGTTCAATCCCTTCTCGTATGAAACAGAGAATGAAGTTAGAAGTATTTCTAGAAAAAACTTTGGTTGTTAGGCAACACACTATGGTTTTCATTAATCAACAAAGCCATAATCCCAATGGCTAGAAGGAGCCTATACAAGATGAGGATTTCGACAACCATCAGAAGGGATATAAAGATATTGCCTCAGTTAATCATATCACAGTCCAAGCGGTTAAAGAATCTTCTTTGGATGATGAATTTGAAGAAGCTCCTCTAGTCTTCGAAGAAGGGGGGCAAGCAACTGTTGATGAACTCAAACAACTAAACCTTGGCACTGAAGAAGATCCCCAACCCACTTACATAAGTACTTTGTTAGGTTTTGAAGAAGAAACAACATATCTCAAATTGGTCAAGGAGTATAAAGATGTCTTTACTTGGAGTTACAAAGAAATGTTTGGACTTAATCCCAAAGTGGCAGTTCACAATCTTGTTGTCAAGCACGGGGTATGTCCTATCAAATAGGGACAATGCCACTTTCGGACTAAGCTATTTACACAAATTGAAGTCGAACTCAATAAGTTGATTTAAGTAGGTTTCATCTGAGAAGTAAAGTACCCAACATGGATTGCCAACATAGTACCAATGAAAAAGAATAATTAGAAAATACGGGTGTGCATTGATTTTAAAGACTTGAATGATGCATGCCCTAAAGACGATTTTTCCCTTCGTATCACTGAACTCATGGTCGATGCCACTACGGGTCAAGAAACCTTATCATTTATGGATGGGTCATCAGGCTACAATAAAATTTGGATGGTACCTAAGGATGAGGAGTCGATTACGTTTCACACTTTGAAAGGGATATATTGCTATTGTGTTATGCCTTTTGGGCTAAAGAATGCTGGGGCTACTTATCAATGTGCCATGTAGAAAATCTTTGATGATATGCTTCATAAAGTCATTGAATGCTATGTAGATGACTTGGTTGTAAAGTTTGGAAAGAGTGTAAACCATTTAAAAGATCTACATGACGTCTTTAATCAACTGAAAATGAATCCTTTGAAGTATGTATTTAGAGTTACATTAGGAAAATTCCTTAGCTTCATAGTTTGACATCGTGGCATTAAAATCGATCAGTCAAAAATTAAAGCCATCCAAAATATGCCAAAGCCTAAAAATATACATGACCTAAAAATCCTTTAAGGAAGACTTGCTTATATCCGAAGGTTCATTTCAAACTTGGTAGACCGTTGTTAACCCTTTAATCAGTTGATAAAGAAAGATGCACCCTTTATGTGGGGAGATGCTTGTAGGAATGCTTTGAAGAAAATAAAAGAGTATTTTCTTAAGCCACTAGTCTTAATTGCACCAATTCCAGGAAAGCCACTGATTCTCTACATCACTGTGTAGGAATAGTCATTGGGGGCACTTCTTGCACAAGTTAGTAATGAAGGGAAAGAAAATTCTCTTTACTACTTGAATCAGACTCTAGTAGGAATAGAGTTGAACTACTCACCCATTAAGAATACATGTTTTACTCTCATTTTTGCTACAAAGAAACTTCGACACTACATGTTGGCACATACTATTCGGCTCATCTCACATGATGATCCTCTTAAATACATCATGATAAGACCAATACTCTCTAGAAGATTGGCTAAATGGGCTCTTCTTTTATAAGAATTTGAGATCACCTATGTGCCTTAAAAGGCGGTAAAAGGACAAACCTTAGTAGATTTCCTTGCAGATTACCCAATCTTGGAAAAGTGGGAATTATCTAAATACTTGCCTGATGATGAAGTTTTTTTACTTAGATATTCCACCCACATGGAAAATGTTCTTCGATGGTGTTGCATATAGAGACGTATCTAGGGCAGGAGTGGTGTTCATCACCCCACAAGGTGAAGTGCTACCTTTCTCCTTTGCCTTAATGCAGTTGTGCTAAAATAATGTAGCTGAATATCAAGCTCTCATCATTGGGTTGGAGATGACCTTAGAGTTGCAGCTCCACTAGTTCAATGTATATGGAGATTCTCAACTTATCGTAAATCAAATCTTTACAAAGTATGATGTATGGAGAGAATCTTTCATGCTTCCTTTGTTGTCTTTAGATGAGCTATCCTCCTAAACTCATCTAGGGCAATGACACTTGCTATGGCATTCAATGCCCTAAAGTTGAACTTATGAGCATTCGGCTCGGCCGGGGTCCATGCACTTCTTGGTTTATTGGGCTGTGTATAGCCATCGGCTATTACACTCCATACTTTCGGGTCATAGGCATTAAGGAAAATCTCCATTCGAGATTTCCAATAACCATAATCAATTCCATTAAAGAAGAAATGAGTGCTAGTAAACATGCCACTATCTTCTCTAGCCATCTAGGTTTTTCGTTAGGACCTTACTTGGTTTGTTAAACCCTATGTGAGTAACCTAGGCTTTGATACCAATTGAAATTACACTAAAGTTATCCTAAATGGGGGTGAATATGATATCTAATTTTTAATTACCCATTTTTACAAGACTTGGGATTGATTTAAATTGATTTTAATCTTTTTCTATTTTGTCCAAGTGTGTGTGTGTTGCAAGGTGACTATTCAAGTATTTTGTCAAACATGTAATGAACAAGAGTAGTAATAAGCATCAAGGTAAAGAGACAAGCAATCACACACTCAATCCACGATAAGAGATTTATAGTGGTTCATCACTAGCGCCTACATCCACTCTTCTAAAGCTCACCACTAAGCTTAGGTATATTTCATTTAGGTATTATTACAACCTAAGTCAATATACAAAAGCCCAACTACTTACTCACAAACAAGCTACACAACAACACTCGATGTCTCCGATGAGTATAAACTACTTCTAGTGTCTTCAATAGAGGTAGCCAAGATTCTGGTGTCTCCAGTAGAAGACAGCAGTCACAATAGTAAATATAAATGCAAATGAATGCAAAGTAAAGAAAATATTGCCACAAAAATGGTTGATGTTGCTAGTTGCTCAAAGTAGGGTGCTTCTTGTTTAGCTAGTTTGCCTTAGCTACCCACAAGCTCTAAGTACTTGGTTCTAGTTCTCCTTGAACTCAGCCAAATGTAAGTTTCGTCTTTGGAAAGACTCACCACAAGCTCTCCTCAATAGTAGTAGAGTGGTATTTAAGAGGAAAAAAAGAGTGAGTGATTCTAAAGTGTGATGTTAGCTACTCAAGCTCAAAAACCAGTAAAGTAATAAAGTTTTTTTCAGTGGAAAAAGCTCTCAATATAGTAAACTTTGTAACCCTCTATAGGTAGCTTGGAGTGCCGGTGTTGGTTACCCTAATGGAAAAAATTCCCTTTTATAGAGGTGAGGAGCACCCATAACCTTTAGATTAGAATATTTTCAAATGGGCATCTCTTTAGAGCCTTAGATTTCAAAAAACAAAGTTCAAATTTTGAAAAAATTTCCATGAAAATCATCTTTTAAAGTTTTACCAAAATTTCCCTCACAATCGATTGGAAGATTTGCACTCGATTATGGCTAGTGATCAAACCCGCAATTGATTGGTTAATCCCGAATCAATTCCGGCACTAAGACTCCAGGCCCAAATTTGTTCCATAATTGATTGCAACTTATGGGGTTGAGCTCTCAGGAGCCTCAGACTTCAACCTGATTATGGGTCATAATCGATTGCATGATTTGCAATTGATGGTGTCATAATCGATTGCGCAATTAGTAATGGGTTGCAACTTCAGATTTTTTGGGGCCTATATTTTTGCATTCTAAGTGGGTCTGTCCTTGGGATTTTGGTCCTTGGGTTTTGTGAGAGGCTTATCACTATGTCTAGATTGATTTAAGGTCTCAACATGATATGCAATGCATGCTTTATACCTTTGTTGGTGGAGCAAGTCCGAGGTAGTCTCCAGTCTCTTCTTCAAGTCTTTGGTCCTCTTTGTCTTCATGTCTTGAACTTATGCAAACATAAGACACTTACAAGACACATAACACTACCCATTTGTCTATGGGATTGACATATATCAACAATACACTATAGTGTTACCTATAGTAGGGTGGGAGGAGGGCTAATATATTTCTTAACCAAATTTTAACTTAAGGTTTCACTTGATTAATTAGAGTCAATTTACAAAAGAATTAATCAATGAATATTAGCAACCATCCAAATTAAAGACTAGAATAAACAAGTGAAGCTATCATACAATAGAACCCCATCTTTTATAATGGTTTGGCACTCTAGGCCTATGTCCACTCTCAAACTGGCTCACACCAAGCCTCTTTAATTCTTTATGAATAGTGTTCTTAAACTATTATAGGTAGAACTAACAAAACATGAAATTCACTTACAAGTTTTAGAGAATTTGCTCCCCTATAAGTACACTCCTAATGACTCTGATGGACATGTTCCATCCAATGGCTTTGATGGACAATGATCCACACTTAACTCCAGCAAGTTCTGTGAGAATCTACCTCTGTAACTCTAGCGAAGGCTACAAACTTTGGTTGAAGTGAAGGAATTGCTTCCTTGTGTTAGGTTGCCTCCCTGTAGGTTGGTTTAACTATAAAACCCACCATTTTTTTTGATAGAAAAGTATAACAATGTGGTTAGATCTCTAGAGCTTCCAAAAAGTTTAACTAAGAATTTGAAAAGCTCTCACGTGACCTTGGCAAGGATTTGCCTACAGAAAAATGCACAGGGTCAAAGGCCAAAGAAAATTTAACTCATATGTTCATAGGCTCACAAAATAAGTTTGATTCAACAAAATTTTCACCTAGAATTCATGCAACAATGATACTAAGCCTTTGGGGTTTATTCCCCCTATTTATAAAGTGAAAAAAACACATATTGGAATCCCCAAAGGGCTCTTTTCCAACGGTAAAAATAGATCCGTTTGGAAGACATTCAAATTGGATTTTTTCCAACTCTGATGCCTCAAACTAATTTGATACTTTTTGGATCAATCTGGCATGTTTCTGTCTGCTTTAGGCACATCTAAAGACCACTTAGATCAATCCACTAAGTATGGTATTGGTCCGCTAAGTACCAGATCAGACTGAATATTTCATATCAATATGATATAAACTGGTACAAATATTTTGGATTGGTTCGATTACCTTATTCTATACTCTCATAGACCTTGTTAAGCTGGTCATTTTGAGTACTTGTGGGTCACAACTGGACGTCGGGATCCAAATTTATGGTTGTTTATAGTTTAAGGGGTATTTTAACCTTTTGGCACATTTCTCTCTTAGGAAACCACATTGGGTCCCACCTATGATTCATGGGTAAGTCACTAGATGCCCCCTATGGTATTTTGGTCTAGTCTAACCCATGAATAGCACTTACCAACCTTTAACTTTTGGATTTACCATTGTGATGCTTTGGATTGGCTTCTTGAGGTGACACTGTTCTAGAGCTTGAGACTTCTTGAGTTCTTCAACGAGGCTTGTCTCTTGATTCTTGTGGTCTTCTAAGCTTCTTAACTTGAAGCTTCTTCCACCTTGTCTTGGACTTAAATAACTTAGAATATTACAAATTACAACACTTGTAAGACTAATACAAAGACCCTATATTACATGTACTTACACATGTTTTGGAATGGGATTGACAATACATAATTTATCCCTAACATCTATGGGCCCCATATGAATGGGATCATGATGGCTAAGAAAATCATGCGTAGGGTTATTAATGGATGACTCTAGAGATTGATTATTGCAAACATGTGAAGAAATGTCAACTTTGTCAAGTGTTCGCAAACAAAATCAATAAGCTTCCCTATGAGTTGTATACTCTCACATCTCTATGGCCATTTTTCGTTGTAGGGAATTGATGTCATAGGGCCTCTCCCTAAGAAAGCTTCTAATGGGCACTAGTATGTCATCGTTGCTATCGATTCCTTCACCGAGTGGGATGAAGCCACTTTCCTCTCTGTCATGACAACAAAGAATACAATGTGATTCATCAAGAGGGATATCATTTTCCGGTATGCTGTTCCCATAGAAATCATCATAGACAATGCCACTAACTTCTAGAGTACGGACATGGTTCAGTTGTGTTAGCAATTCGTGATTCAACATCTGTTTTCCTTATTGTACCACCATCATATGACCGGTGCAGTAGAGGGATCCAATAGGAATTTAAAGATATTGAAAAAGATGTCAAAAACACACACTCATTGGCATGAGATGTTACCATACACCTTGCTAGCATATAGTACATCTATCAGAACATCTACAGGGGCACTCCTTACTCATTGGTCTACAGAATGGAAGCGGCTTTACCTGATGATGTGGAAATCCCCAGCTTAAGAGTAGCCCTAGAAGCTGAAATAGATGAGATAGAATGGACATAGAGCAAACACAATCAATTGAGTCTACTAAATGTGAGGCACCTCAGAGCCATCAGTCATGGTCAGGCATACTGGAGAAGAATGGAAATCACATTTGACAAGAAGGTCATGCTGCGTGACATCCAAGAGGGAGACCTAGTGATGAAAAAGACACTCCCCCATCAGCAAAACCCAAGAGAAAGTCCAGACCCAACTATGAAGGGCCCTTTGTTGTAATGAAGAAACTTTTAGGTGGTGCACTCATATCGAGGGAAATGAACGGAGAGGACTTATCCCGTCCTATCAATGTTCACTAAGTGAAGAGATATTAGGTTTGAATGTAATTTTTCATAGTCAAGATGAATCCATTTGAAAGAGAAGGGAGGCCATCTTTGGCCATTTGTTTCCCATTTGGCACAAATGTCCCAATACGACTCATCAACCCCTAGTTAGCCCTTTTGAGCCTCTTAGCCTTTCTTTATTTCTGAGCCCACTTTAAGGTATTAAATCTCGCAAGGTTATAAAACTTAATAAGGCTCCAACAATCAATGAAGGAAAATTCATCTCCACGGAGTTCAAAGAAGGAAGAAAGCAAAAGCAAAGATAACAACAACAACAACAAACAGCCTTATCCCAACTATTTGGGGTCGGCTACACGAATCCTATTCCAACATTCCACTTTGTTTAGGGCCATATCTAGAATTAAAAAAGCAAAGACAACAAAAACAAATAAAACATAAAAATGAAATAAATCGAAGCTAAAGTCAAAAGGGGATACAAAGAAAGAAAGTCAAACTCTCCACTTAGAGCCACATCTAAAATATCTCAAGTTGATGAATACCTTAAAGGAAATAACATCCCAAAACCCATAACATTTCGTCCCGATCAATAAAGTCCTCCCTAATTCATATCAGATTAACAATGATATAGGTAATGCATACAACTTAATGTGTCAAAATAAGGTCAACACTTCAAATAAAGAACAAATAAAACAAATAAATGCATGATTTGGAAATGGCATGGGAAAATCCATATGGACCCACGAGTAAAAGCATCCAATAATGGAAATATTAAATGATTGTAGACCTAGCTCAAAATCCAAAAAATGGGGTGCTGATGTATAACAATAATGCAAACCCAAACTTGGTGAAAACCCATGTGGTGCCTAGGGAAAAAAAGGGACAAAAAAACAAAATAAACCCAATCTCATGGAAAACCCCTAGGAGCCTTGAAGGTAAAAAATGGAAAAAGAAAAAAAAAACACTCAAAATTGGAATAAGAAGGCAAAGCACAAAGACAAGAAGAGTGTAAGCACCCAAATTTTGTCTCGAGTCATGTGATGGTATAAGGTCAGTATAACAGTTATTAAAAGGTAGAACTTTGAACACCCTCAGCTTAGGAAGAGCCAACCTGAACCCTAGAAGGTTAGTCACTCCTGGGAAAGTCTTTTCAGATGTTCCAGACACAAATGAATCAATCAAAGAGCCATATTACAGCCCAAAAGCATCATTTCAGGACAAACCCTAATACCTTTCAAAAGCATCAACAGGACTTTGAGGGTCCACTTTTTAGAACTCCATTCATGTTGTCAGCAAGTTTTCCTCCTCCTGTAAGTTTTTTGGCAATAAAACATTACAGTTGGAAAAATTACCATTTTACCCTTCTACCTTCAAAGGCTCAATACACATTGTTTGCCATCCAGATCACTGAATTTCTTAGCCTGCATAAGCCTTCTTGTCATGAAGCATCATAGGCAAAGAATTCATATTTTCACCTTTTTCAACCCGTAGGTAAAAAATTACCATTTTGCCATTTTCTCTCAGAGAATGACCTCATGACCCTCAAAGGACCCTGAAGCATCATCTTTGGTCCAAATGATGTAATTTTAGATCATGTACATCCCCAAGTCTCTGTTCTTAGAAGGATTCATCACAAATCAGACACTACTCGAGAACGGCAATAGCCAATCTCTCAATCTGTGATAACCTTGACCAAGAAATGACCCTTGCAAAACCCTCAAAGATTCATCCGATCTCTGAATCTAGAAAAATCAGTGGCCATGCCTCGGCCTTGGCCTTAGCTCCAAATCTTCAGGTCTGAGATATGAAGTTCGAAGTCTCGAACCTTTGTAAAATCTCAAATCTTCAGTAAGAGGTCAAAAAGCTCTTTTTCCACTTTTCACTCTTTTAGAGCTAGATTGCTCTCCAGGCATTAGAATCAGGATCAGCCGATGTCCATTTCTTCAGAATCACGAGGCCTTCAAAAAGTTGTCTAAGGAGCCAGGGCTTCCATAAAATCTGTCTGCCAAGATTCCCTTAAATACTCCAAAAAGCATGAAAAATCAAGTCTAAAAATTAGGTGGTCGAACAACTCCCAGGAGCGCACCAAAAATAAAAAATTCAGATAGTCAGTGGCCATACCACTATAAATTCAAGGCCACAAGACTTTCAAATTCATGCTAACTTACAGAAAATTTGTGGCCCAAGCAATCATTTCTGCCTAAACCCTGAAAAAGCGCATTTCTTTTGTATTTAGCCCAAGAAATTACCCCAAAGTCTTTACCGGACTCAGAATACAACAAAGTCAAGGCCATTTTCTCAGAATCTTCCCTATCTTCAATAAAGCATTTCATAACCCCTGATTCAGGGAATGATTGACCATTCAATCCCGCTCAACTTCAGGCCACTATAGAAACCTGATTTGGTCAAGCGACTCTGCTCCGGAAGACTCTCGACGACTGTTTAAGAATCCAGCATCCAATCTGTCAGTCTCCATGGCTTTGAGACTCTTCCAACTTCAAACCCTCTAGATATGGCTCAAGGTGGTATCGTACAAAGGAACCAAAAGCATCCCCTGTACAAATCAGCCCAACCGCTCGAAAAATGGTTTTTGGCCTAATTTCCTACCCGAGTAACGTAATCCTACACGGTCAGAAGCTGTGAGTCACTTGGACTTGGGAGCATTTACCTCTGGGTCCCCCTAAGTTCAATTTGACCATTTTTTCCTTCAACATTGCATTTGAGAGCTTTTTCAGCAAAAAAAACCCTGATTTGACCCCTTACCCTTTTCGTAATTTGGTTTCGACTGAATCGGTGCGACTAGAGCATCTGGGACATTTAAAAATGACACTGACTGGGCTGACATCTGAGAATGGGAGCTCACACTGAGTGACAGCAGCGATGGGGTTCAAAAAATCAAAAATCCAGATATTATTCAGATATTAGCTAAAAATGAGATATTTTACATTTAATGCAATCTAATCTTTAGCTAACCACTCTCACCCTTTGGATTGGAATCTTTTGATTCTCTCTCACCCACATCCCTTAGATCCCCATCTTGAGTTTCAAATCCTTAGAGTACCACTCAGCCCCCCCATCTAGCATCTAACCTTTCCACCCTTGAAAAGGGTGAGCAAATGGGGTTGCCCCA